>PVIY010012665.1:0-61290 GCA_004026745.1 Myrmecophaga tridactyla
ATCAAAAAAAAAAAAAAGATCCTACTCAAACTCTCCCAAAAAAATTAAAAAGGAAGAAACTCTCCCTAATTCATTCTATGAGGCCAACATCACCTTAAAACCAAAACCAGATAAAGATACCACAAGAAAAGAACAGACCAATACCTCTTATGAGTATAGATACAAAAATCCCCAACAAAACACTAACAAAATGAATCGAACAGCACATTAAAAGAATTATACATCTTTATCAAGTAGAATTTATCAAGTGGTTCAACAAAAGAAAATAATTCATACAATACCCCATATTAACAGAACAAAGGAAAAAGGTCACATGATCATTCCAATTGAAGCACAAAAGGCATCTGACAAAATCCAGAATGCTTTCTAAATAAAAGCACTTAGAAACCAGGAGTACAAGGAAATTTCTTCAACATGATAAAGGGCACATATGAAAAACCCATAGTTAACATCATACTAAAGGGGAAAGAATGAGAGATTTACCTCCAAGATCAGAAACAAGACAAGGACACCCACTGTCACCACTGTTATTCAACATTATACTGGAAATTATAACCAGGGCAATTAGACAAGAAAAAGAAATTAAAGACATCCAAACTGGAAAGTAAAGCTTTCCCTATTTGCAGATGGCATGATCCTATATACAGAAAATCCTGACAAATCCATAACAAAGTCCCTAGAGCTAATACATGAACACAGCAAAGTGGTAGGTACAAAATCAACACCCAAAATTCAGTGGTGTTTCTATACACTAGTAATGAACAATCAGAAGAAGAAATCAAGTAAAAAATTCCATTTACAATAGCAGCTAAAGGAATCAAGTACCTAGGAAAAGATGTAACCAAGGATGTAAATGACTAGTACACAAAAAACTAA
The DNA here is from genome assembly GCA_004026745.1 of Myrmecophaga tridactyla. NCBI lineage: Eukaryota > Metazoa > Chordata > Mammalia > Pilosa > Myrmecophagidae > Myrmecophaga > Myrmecophaga tridactyla. The sequence goes on from PVIY010012665.1 coordinate 877, forward strand.
AAAACATTGCTAAAAGACAAGCTATCTAACTTAACCTTTCTGGCCAGTTTATTTTACAACCTAAATACCTGGAGTCTAGAATAAGGAATGAGATCTGATGATTCTGTACAGATTAATGTAATATCACAAACAGTCTTGACTATTTGGGATAGATAATTTTAAAAGTACTTACAAAGTCCCTTGAGGGACTGGAGAAAATATATAGAACCATTACACTTCCCTACCTGGAAAATTTCTCTCAAGCACTGGGGACTCCCAATGTAATAAGCCAAGCCCTTGATCTTGAAACTGGCCCTTATGAAATTTATTTCTGTAATAGTAAGCTAAGCCTATTTATAAACATGCCTAAGAGTCACACACACACACACACACACATACATACCCAGAGAACCTCTTTTGTTGCTCAAATGTGGCCTCTCTCTAAGCCAAACTCAGCAAATAAATTAATTACCCTCCTCCTATATGGGACATGACTTTCAGAGATGCAAGTCTCCCTAACAATGTTGGGACATAACTCCCAGGGAACAGCTTGGTCCTGGCTTTATAGGATTGAGAATACTTGCCTGACCAAAAGGGGGAAAATGTAATAAAATAAGGTTTCAGTGCCTAAGAGATCTCAAATAGAGTCAAGAGGTCATTCTGGAGATTACTCTTACGCAAGCTTCTGCCAGATTATTACAAATTGCCATGTTATGCCAAGCCCCAACCAACAGTATTCCTAAAAACCCTAAAGAAAACCCAGGGTTCTATCTAAGACTCTATAAAAGTTTTACTTACTAAATTAATTTTTCAGAAACTTAAAACCACCAGATTGTTCATATGCCAGATAAGACCTGAAACTTAGAGGTAACAGTAACCAGTTGATATTCCCTTATCCCATAATGTTGACACCCCTTTTCAAAATGAAGAAGTTAGACTGGCCATTGCCCAAATAGCCAAGATTGAGAGAATGATCAAATGAAAGGGAGGGGTTATAACAGAGAAGTTAGGATTTAACTAAGATTATGTTTACTAAATCATTACATAGATATTTCTTTTTACTTTCTATGTATTAAAACAGTCAGAAGGAAATACCTGAAATTGTGGAACTGTAACCCGTAATATATTTTGAAATTTTCTCTATAACTACTTCTAAAACTGTACTTTGAAATTTCCCACTTTTCTGTATTTATGATATATTTCACAATAAAAAAATGTTTTTTAAAAAAACATTGCTATGTTCTAAAAATCATCATGTGATTTATGATATATTGTGACTCATTGGTTGTATAATAGGGTTAGACTGTATGTGTGTGGATATTTCTCAACAAAAATATATATTTTTAAAAACATTACTAAAAGAAATCAAAGAATACCTAAATAAATAGAAGTTCATTCTGTGTTCATGGATTGGAAGACTAAATATTGTTAAGATGTCTATTCTACCCAAATTGACTTACAGATTCAAGACATTCTAAATCAAAATTCTAAAAACCTTGTCTGCAGAAATGGAAAAGCCAATAATCAAATTTATATTGATGGGTAAGGGGCCCTGAATGGTCAAAGCCATTTTGAAAATTAGGAACAAAGTTGGAGAACTCACACTTCTCAGTCTTAAACTAATTACAAAGCCACAGTAATCAAACAGTATGGTACTGGCACAAGGACAAATAGAAGAACAGAAGTGAGATGAGAGCTCAGAAATCAACTCTCACAAAAGATTTCTGACACAAGAGCAAAAACCACGTACAGTAATTTGAAGCTGAGTGTTCTAGTTTGCTAGCTGCTGGAATGCAGCACACCAGAGATGGATTGGCTTTTAATAAAAGGGGATTTATTTTGTTAATTCTTCAGAGGAAAGGCAGCTAACTTTCCACTGAGTTTCTTTCTTACATGGGAAGGCACAGGATAGCCTCTGCTGGCCTTCTCTCCAGGCCTCTGGGTTCCAACAACTTTCCCCAGGGTGATTCCTTTCTGCATCTCCAAAGGCCTGGGCTGAGCTGCGAATGCTGGGATGAGGGATGCCAAGCTGCTTGGGCTGTGCTACACTGAGCTCTCTCATTTAAGCACCAGCCAATTAAATCAAACATCATTCATTACAGCGGGCACGCCTCTTAGCCAACTGCAGATGTAACGAGTAACAGATGAGGTTCACATACCACTGGGTCATGTCCACAGCAACAGAACTAGGCACATTCACCTGGCCAAGTTGACACTGAATCTAACTACCACATGTCCACCCCTTGTCAACTTGGCAACTACTCACATCACCTTAAACAACGTTAAGGTGCAAAAAATTCTCTTCTGGCTGTGGACCTGTGAATCTCAAAACAAGTTGTCTGGTGCCAATATGCAAAGGAGGGACAGTTTTCATTTCCATAGGGAGAAATTGGAAGAAACACAGATGTAAAAACCTGCAGGGCAAACACCATTGGATTTCAAAGTTTGAAAGTCATTCATCCTTCAGTTTTAGAAAGTGGCAGTCCCACCCTTTCCGAGGGCCTATGCAGTGGCCTGCCTCTTTCCAAATCAACCTTGGGGAACATCAAGGAGACCACCTTTTTCTCGGATCCACTCTCTCCAGGCATCAGGGCTCTCTGCCATTTCCAGGGCACACACACAACCCCTCCATGTGGTGGCAGTCAGGCTCTCCCCAGTCCCCCAAGGAGTGTGCTCTACCTTCCCCAAGGCCTGAGGCTGCATGACTCTTCCACTGCAACAAGGTGGGAGACTCATCCTCACCCTTCAGGGTAAACTCACCCTCTCCATGATATGGGTGGGTCCATTCTCCTGGCCAAGGTTTCTTGGCTTCAGACCTGAGCTTCCATGGTTCTTACTCTGCAAACTCCAATCTCTCCCTTTTGTGTCCACCTTTGTCCAGATTGGCAGAAGTTCCGTTTACACCAACAGTCTCTTCAAACACTCCAGGACTCCTCCTTCATTCTCTTCACAGTTCCTCCAAAATCTTCCCCTTAGCCATCCAAAACACCAATCCAACACATCTGGTATTTGCAAACCACAGCAGCACCCCACTCTCCGGTACCAACTCTGTTCTAGTTTGCTAGCTGCTGGAATGCAACACGCCAGAGACGGATTGGCTTTTAATAAAAGGGGATTTATTTTGTTAATTCTTCAGAGGAAAGGCAGCTAACTTTCCACTGAGGTTCTTTCTTACATGGGAAGGCACAGGATGGTTTCTGCTGGCCTTCTCTCCAGGCCTCTGGGTTCCAACAACTTTCCCCAGGGTGATTTCTTTCTGCATCTCCAAAGGCCTGGGCTGAACTGTGAATGCTGAGATGAGGGATGCCGAGCTGCTTGGGCTGTGCTACGCTGAACTCTCTCATTTAAGTATCAGTCAATTAAATCAAACATCACTCATTACAGCGGGCATGCCTCTTAGCCGCCTGCAGATGTAATGACCAACAGATGAGGTTCACTTACCACTGGGTCATGTCCACAGCAACAGAACTAGGCACGTTCACCTGGCCAAGTTGACAACTGAATCTAACTAGCACACTGAGTGTATCCCAGAAAAACATGTTCTTAAGTCTAATCCATTCCTGTAGGTATAAACCCATTGTAAAAAGTAGTTTTTAATAAGGCTACTTCAGGTGTGATCCACTTCATTCAGGATGGGACTTAACCCTATTACTCGAGTCCTTTATAAATGGAATGAATGCAGGGAAAGAAGGAAGAAGCTGAAAGCTTCTCAGAAAAGAAGGGAGAGACCAACAGATGCCACCATGTCTGAGAAACCAAGCATCACTGGCAGCCAGGCTTCAGAAAAAAAAGTATCACCTTAATGATGCCTTATTTGGACATTTTCTTTTTCTCAAATTATAAGCTAGTAAATTCTCATTGTTCGAGCTGAACCATTTCTTGGTACTTGCTTTAAGCAGCCTGGGAAACTAAAAACACCACTCAATTAGGAAAGAATAGTCTCTTCAGTTGGTGCTGGGCAAACTGGATCTTCATTTGCAAAGGACTGACGGTAGACCCCACCTCACACCATACACAAAAATCAACTCAAAATGGACCAAAGATTTACATATAAGAGCCAGAACTATAAAATTCCTTGAAGGTGTAGGGCAGCATCTTTAGGACTTTGTGTTAGGTAATGTTTCTTGGACTTTACACTCAAAGCACAAGCAACAAAAGAAAAAGTAGATAAGTGGGACCTCATCAAAATTAAAAACGTTTGTGCCCCAAAGGATTTTATTTATGAATGTAAAACAACAACCTCCAAAATGGAAGAAAATATTTGGAAACCACACATCTGATAAGGGTTTAATACCCAGAATATATAAAGAAATACTTCAACTCAATGGCAAAAAGACAACCCAATTTTAAAATAGGCAAAAGATTTGAATAAACATTTCTCCAAATGAGATATGTGTACGACCAAAAAAATCTCAAGAAAAGATGGTCCACATCATTAGCCAATAGGGAATTGTAAACCAAAACCACAATGACGTATCATTTAACACCCACTAGAGTGGCTGCTATTGAATAAAGTGGAAAATTACAAGTGTTAGAGAGAAAGTGGAGAAATAAGAACACTCATTCATCCAATGGGAATGTAAAATGTTGCAGCTGCTTTGGAAGACAGTTTGGCAGTTCCTCAGAAAGTTAATGATAGAATTATTATATGACCTGGCAATCCCACTTCTAGATATATACCCAAAAGAATTGAAAGCAGGGACTCAAACAGATATTTTCACACTGATGTTCATAGTGGTATAATTCACAATTGCCAAAAGATGGAAGCACCTGAGTGTCCACCAACCAATGAAATGATAAACAAATTGTGGTATATACAAACAAATATATTATTCAGCTGTAAAAAGTAGTGCCATTCTGATATATGTGACATGGATGAACCTCAAAGACATGTTAAGTGAAATTAAGCCAAGCACAAAAGGGTAAATATTGTATGATCTTACTGATATGAAATAATTGGAATAAGCAAACTCATAGAGTCAGAATCTAGAATAAGGGTTACCAGAGGATGGAATGGGGGTAGAGAGTGGGGAGTTTGCACTCAGAAAGTACTGAGTTTCTGTTTTGGACAATGGAAATATTTATAATGGATGGTAGTGATGGTGGCATAACACTGTGAATGCAATTAACAACACTGAATTCTATATTTAAATGTGGCTAAAAGGACATATTTTAGTTGTATAATATGTTACTAGAATAAAGTTTTTTTAAAAAATCTGTGGAACTGCACAATACAGTGAGCCCTAAGTTAACCATAGACTATAGTTAATAATACAATTATTAAAATGTGCTTTTATCGATTATAACAAATGTACCACATTGATGCAGGGTGCTAATAATAGGGGATATGAGAACCCTATATTTTATATTTTATACATGATTTTTCTATATACCCACAACTTCTTTAATAAAAAAGAGAGAGATAAAAAACAACAAAAATAAAAATGATTGGCTTTCATTAAATAATACCTGCAGCAATTCACCGTGGAGACTGCTACACAGAAATGTCCATGTGAGAAACTGCTTTATTCTAAATGAACTCCTATATTTCAGCATGTCTGTTCTTATGTCTTTCAAATTAGGGATCCTATGTGATCTTGCTCTTCATTTTCTCTGTCCTTGAAGTCTTGATTCACATGGCATGTCTCTCCTTTAAGCTGCCCCTCAGCTGCCCATTGTTACCCCCATGCTGTTGTTCCTGCAGGAATGATTACTGTAGACATTTGGGACTCCCTAGGAACCCCTGAGGGAAGAATCACTCCAGGAAATCGGAGGCTGGAAGAGGCACATCATCACTGAATACCCTAATGGAGGAAGGAAGTCCTTGTTCCTCTAAAGTCAGGTATGCTTCTCCCAAATGGTACCTTCGGAATTTGCAAAGATTTTTAGAGAGGAAAAATATTCTTACTCAAAAGACATAAAGAGCAAACTGGCTAGTTCTGAGATTAAAAAGCCGAATAGATCCCCTAGAGAATACAGCACCTGATTCCACCTGGATGGGGAAAGCCCATAGTTAAGCCGCTAAGCTTTCCCTCTGGCTATAGGTTAATTATTTCTGATAATGGTGGTCTCCACTAACTCCTCAATTGCCCTACGGCAGAACAGTTCTATACAGTGAAGAGGGTAGTAATTATTGGTGAAGCTTGCAAATACTCATTAGCTAAACTCCCAGGGTCCTTAGGAGGCAGATAGGGGATATAAGGGAATTACCTTAAGACAATGCCAAAAGGAGGCCACCGACATTCGAAATGCAGAACGTCAATTTCTAAATGTAAATTTTAAAGGGTATTATGCTAAAGTAAAACGGTATAATATTTTACAGTTATATTGTTTTCTGACATCTGGAAATTGTTTCTTGCCTTCCTTTCTCCTCCTTTGTTATTTGCAACTGAGACCTCTGCTTCCAGGACATGTTCATGCTTTTTTGCCTCTGAATCTCCTTTCAGGCTGCAAGTTCCTTATAGACAAGAGCTGCGTCATTTGCTTTATCCCCTATAGCTTCTTGCATACTGGCAGGTACAGATAATGAATATGACACATATGGGTAGAGAGCTACTTCTCATTTTCAGCTACATTGGTTTGCTTTCTCTCCATAGCTGAACATCCACAAACATTTCACTTAGTCCAAAGTTTGATGACTCAAACAGATCAACCAAATGAAATTAAAGGTGACTCGTGATATCACATTGTATGGATATTAAATTATATCATATCATATACATTTTTAATGAACTGTTACTTAGACTTCTTATTCTTAAAGAAGAGTTCTGATGCCATTGAGGTTTCAACATAGGCTTTGTTTAATGGTGAGGAAATATTATTGTAAAGAATGCAGGGATCGTGAATTCAACTGTGAAATCGCTTTGCTGACTGTTTCAAAACTCAGACATGCTCTGCCTTTCCTTCATGAAGAACAGTTTATAGAGAGTCATGTTAGACAGAACAGTGAAGGCTTTCTTTTTAAGACACAACTGGGGTTTAATTTTGGAGAGTGAAAACCAGATTTCAAAAGCAGACCCTGTTGGAAAGTCACCAATTGGCCACAGACAAAAATATCTGCAAGGGTTTGATTTTTCTCACTCCAGCTGGGAGTTTTATTGTTTTTCTTTGCACATTTTCTGAGCATAGTTCTACTAAAATAAAATCCCAAATTCTATTCCTGGCTTATCTGAAGGAAAAAAAAAGGCTCCTCTCATCTTCAGAGGTATTTTGACTTTTCAGAAGGTAAAAAAAAAGACAAGAAAATATCAAGTTATTTAAATCCCATGTATACATAGTAAATCTTTTTTTAATGATACCAGTGAACAGCAGCTAACAAAAAGTATCCTATGAGAGAAAGTTTATTAGGAGTAAAATTTTTTAAATGGGCACATAAAACTCTAAATATACCATATGGAAAAACTTTATGACAAGGCATCTATGAGACGCTTACTCTCAATATGAGCATGAGTCCACTCGATCACCAGGCACATTACTGACTTCATGCCACTGCCCCCTTTTCCCTTAACTCACAACCAGTCATAATACACTTCATTTGTCAAGACTTTAAAAATATATTTATCTTTTGAAATGAAAGCCCACACAGGCAGGTACCCCCAAAATACAAAGTTCTGTACATTGTCAAAAGAACAGTGACATCTTTATTGCCATAGCTTTGATGTTTAATAACTCACAATCCCTCTGCATCCTCAGATCCACATACATTACAAAAATTCCAAGAAACCTCATCATAAAGACTGTATTTCTGCCTAATTCCCACTACAAAATAGAGCAGCACTTTGTAGTACTATAGCACTTTTCATGCAAGAATAGGAAAATTCTTTTATGATTCCTTTGTTTTCCTCCAGATACCCCTGGGGGAAGATCAGTGATATACTCATTTTATTGAAACTCTAGTCCAATAAAGCAAAGGCAGGGGAAGGAAGTGAAACTGTGAGTTCCTTGAGGTTAGGTCCTACTTTCTTGAGACACTAATTTTTTTTTAAATGTTGATTGATTGAAAATATAAAGTTCTAACTCTCTCTACCTTGATATTATTAATGAAATATTTTTTATCTCACATTACTATCCCGTCAACCAAATACCTGGGAGGTGTTTTTCCTTAATTTATGGAGCATTCTGAAAAAGAAAGGTAAAGAACAGAAAAAGGAAGGGAAGGGAAAGAACAGGGAAAAACAAGGTACAAGAGGAACTCTTTTACTTTTTTAGCAGCCATTCAGCATATGGGACACATTTTGGTCATTGCTAATCCTTGAAACTATCAAGCTCACCTTCATTGTGACTTAGAGAAAAAATTGTATGCCTAGGAACTAATCCTTTTCCATTTTAACTTCTCTTTTTGTGAGCTTGCCAAACAATTATTCCATAAATTGCCAAGCAAAATAATTTTATAGCCCACCAAGAAGAGATTAAAGAGGGAATGAAAGAGAACAAATAAAATGTGTGTGTAAAGAAAAATATATCAAATATACATCATATACTTCTGTTCTTTTCTGGATAAAATTCACAAAAAGCAAGTATTTCTGACAATAAATCATCTTGTGTCCCCAATATAAATATTCATTTATCGAGATGGATATGTTTGGTGATCATAATAATAAAATACAAAAAATATATATCCTTAAGTTACATTTGCTTATCAGTAAATAACTCACATATCTCCACATCATTCTTACTGTATTTTCTTTCATCTGCTACAAGAAGGGTCAGATGAGGGCATCCAGGCCAATCTCAAGCAGGATGATGAAAAAGGCAAGTGAAAATCAGTAAGATCTGAATCTACAGATTCATTGGGCATCATAGAGTAATTAATCGCATTTCTGTGACCTCAATTTCATCTTCTAGAAAAAGAGGACTATAAAACACACAAAATTTCCTTGATTCAAAGCCAGAATAAGTTGAACTTAATAAATTGTAGAGGGGAGGTCAGTTGGGACAGATAGAATGCAAGAGAGAAAAACCAGCAGTGTGGACCATAAGCATGCTGTCAGGAGAAAGCTGGTGGTCTGCAGGCCACATTTTGAGAAACATTGACAACAGTGACTATTTATTCAGCTTATATTTATTTTTGGCATTGCTTCCTTAAAAACAAAGCTTTGTCAATAAAGATGTTCCCCACATTAAGAAAGCAAGAAAATGTCCCCAAGCCTCTTCTGAAAACATCAAATAAATATACTTAATGTTCTCTACCATGCAGTTCTTTCACCCTTACATTCAACAGATAGAAGCACTAGTGACATGCCAGGCACTGTGTTAGGTAATGGGGATATAAAGGTGAAAAGACAGATAACTGCCCCTGCCTTTTAGGGGCCTACAGTCTAATGTGAAGAGATAAGCTAGTAAACAAGCAATTACAACATAATGGGATAAATAGGATGTATTTAAGTAGCGTCTCATTCAACGTCCATATACCAACTGCTTAAGGAAGACAAAAATAGAGTTGAGCAAGGGTTCCATCTGCTTTGGGGTGGTAGGAGATCAAGAAGATACTGCTATCCTTGCTGCAACCATGACTCATTCTCTTACTGGAAATCAAGAAAAAATAGTCCACTCAGACCCTGATTGCTCAGTATAGTAACGTCAATCCAAAAGCCATGAAACAGGGCAAACTGCCACGGGGCCAAGTAAAAATGAAGAGAATATCTGAGCGTCTTCTGCACTAGATCTCAGAGTCATAGGAATCGTCTTCTCTGTGCGGCTACTTTTCTCTTGTAACGGGTCTTTGTCACAGCTGCTCTTGGAGCCTGACACCTACCAAGGATAAGGTGTTTCAAGGCTGAGTAGTAGGGGGCAGACATTCTTTTAATAGAATAACAAGGATAAGCTCTCAGAAAACTAATATTTACAATCCAAATTGCAAATATTAAAATCCCCCACCCTCAGGCTGTCTTCAGAGGGAATTTCTCCCACCTCTCCTCTGCATTCAGGACCCAAAGTCCCCAAACCTCACTACTCCTCCCAACCACACTCAGAACAAAGAATGACAGACAACACTTTCCTGAGGCTACACAAAAAAATAGACAGGAAGGGAGTGAGAAGAAAGGCAGAATCAAGGAGCAGAGCACTGAGGAGTTATAAAAAAAAGAAAAAGGCAGAGAGACCCAGAGGCATAGATACAATTGAAGGACAGGTTCAACAGAATTGAGAAGCCACCCCCAATTTCCACCACCCTAAAGACTTGGAAGCCGATATAGCAACAAATCATAAACAATGGATTAAAAGTGTTTCTAGATTCCATGTGTGTGCTGACTAGTTAACAGTGGAAGCTTTTTTTTTTTTACAATCTTATCTCTACCTACCAGAATAAGGAAAATTTAACAGATATTTTAACACTGAGCTCTAATAACCTTTGGCTTCTTCTTCAGTTCAAAGGAATGATGAAATAACATACTTCTCAGCATGTTCTTTTCCAGCATTCACCATATGATGTGCTGAGGATACTTCCAAGTCCACAATCCTCAAATAAGAAAATCCTGAGCCTCATCTGAGAAGTATTAAAACTTTATCAAACAAACAAAAAAAAACTTGATCAAACAGAGCTCCTGGGGGCTTTCAAAGTAAACCCAGTATTAGAAGAAAGTCATCAGGGCATTGTTAGGCATGCTTCATGATCACTAAGCTATTGTTCTCAATCTGGACTATGAAATGAACCCTCAATAACCAGGTTGCCACTTTAGGAAATTCATTTCTCTTGGTTTCACCAGCAAATTCTAAAGTCAAGTTCTACCCCTATGTGCAATTATAATGTGTGAAAATGTCTATACCCAATTTCCATGGGAACCCCAAGTAAAGCAGATTACATCAAGGTTTGTCCATAATCCTTGCAAATATAAAGAGCAAGCCAATATCTTCCCCGGTGCTTGCTGTGGTGAATGGCTTTGGTAGGAACATCCATTCTCCTTCCCTTCCCCACCTGGTACTTCCTTTACATTGCATTTGAATAGAAGCAAAGACCCAGAGATACTTGTCTACTACCATTTAATATGGAAACCATCACTTTCCTTGCCTTACTTACTTCCCCTTTTGCTTTCTCCATTTTTTATCCTTTTTCCTTCCAGGCATACAATTCTATGGGAAACATAAGATATGTTCAATCATTAGCATTGAGGGAAAAACCTTGGTCATTAACTTCCATACCTCTCTGACAAAAATTACCTAGATTCTCCACCTTTATCCAAACACCAGGTATCTGCCAATCATCTACAGTAGGGCAAAGGCAAAATATAGAGATATAAAAGGTGCTGTGGAGCAGAAGAGAATAATTGAGGAATCTACTGGGATTCTTTTTGGTTACAAGTGACAGAAAGCTCAACCCCAGCTGAGAAAAGTGGTATTTTATGGCTCATAAAACTGAAGTGTACAGGTTGAATCTTGCTTGTGGCATAGACTTGGTCAATCAGAAGCAATGTCACTAGGATCCTCCTTCTAGCTTTTCCTCTAGATAAGTTCTAATCTATGACTCCACAAAGTGGTTCCTGGCCACTTCAGGTACATATCTTCACAACTCCCAATCCAACAGAAAGAAAATCTGCTTCCCAGTAGCTCAAACAGCAGTACAAGAATTGAATTTTGTTTGAATTTGATTGGTCAACTTTCAATCATTTGTTCATACCCGAACAATGACTGTGACCAAAGGAATGGACTGCATAGTCTAGCATAGCTTAGGTCACATCATCCACTCCCTCAGGAGTGGTAAAGTCAGCTTCACATGAAACATATAGACTGAACATGGGGAAAGGGTATTATCAAAGCAAAATTGTTTCCCCAAGAAATGTGTGGAGGTATGGAATGGCAAAGAAGAAAATAAACAAAAAGCTGTCCCAACCCTGAAAGGATGATCAAGAAACATTCCACAAAGAAAATTGGAAGAGAGCTTAGAACAAAGTAGGGATAGATGAATAGGAGTTTGGTAGGTCAAAGAAGGCTAGGATGAGGGTAGATAGGCCATTCAAAGCTGTAAAAATGCCACACACGAATGCAGTGGCCAGGAAATGCATGTAAACTCTGAATGAATGGAGTATAGTGTGCCTGTGTGAAGTTGTGATAATTGAGGCTTTTCAGGTAAGCAACTATGTTGGGCTTTATAGGCCATAAACAGGAATTTAGATTTTATCCTGCATGAACAGATAAGAAGCACTGAGCTAAATACATTAAACAAAAATTTGATCTCTTGAGCAGTATGGAAGGTTTGTTGGATGGTGTGCTGGTTTGAAAGGAAGTATGCCCCCTAAGAAAAGCCATGTTTTAATATAAATCCCATTTCATAAAGGTAGAATAATCCCTATCAATACTGTATATTTGAAACTGTAATGAGATCATCTCCCTGGTTGATGTGATTTAGTCAAGAGTGGTTGTTAAGCTGGATTAGGTGACAACATGTCTCCACCCATTTGAGTGGGTCTTGATTAGATTCTGAAGTCCTACAAAAGCGGAAACATTTTGGAGAATGAGAGACTCAGAGAGGGCAGAGAATGCTGCAGCACCACGAAGCAGAGAGTCCACCAGCCAGTGACATTTGGAGATGAAGGAAAACACCTCCCGGGGAGCTTCATGAAACAGGAAGCCAGGAGAGAAAGCTAGCAGATGACACCGTATTCACCACATGCCCTTCCAGCCAAGAGAGAAGTCCTGACTGTGTTCACCATGTGCCTTCTCACTTGAGAGAGAAACCCTGAACTTCATCGGCCTTCTTGAACCAAGATATCTTTCCCTGGGTGCCTTTGATTGGACATTTCTATAGACTTGTTTTAATTGGGACATTTTCTCGGCCTTAGAACTGTAAACTTGCACTCATTAAATTCTCCCTTTTAAAAGCCATTCCATTTCTGGTATATTGCATTCTGGCAGCTAGCAAACTAGAACAGATGGGTAAGACCATAGGCTGTAAGAGTGAAGTAGAATCTTGGTTTTAAAGTCATATATAACCTGAACTGAGGTTATGACCATGGGGTTCTAGAGGCAGGACTGGATTTTTTAAAAAAATCTAGGAAGTAAAATCAATAGGCTTAGAGTGGTGCGACAGTGGCAGAGTTCTCGCCTGCCATGCCGGAGACCAAGGTTCGATTCCTGGTGCCTGCCCATTGGAAAAAAAAAAAAATGACAGGCTTAGTAACTGACTGGATATCACCAAGGAGAAAGAGACTTCCTGTTCAAGTTTCTGACTTGGAGGACTATTTAAAATGGAATGCAGATTCATTAAAATACTGAATCTATGAAAACTGGCTATTATATCATTATTAAGTCTCAGATCTAACTTCCTAACTCAGGTTTTTAATAAGAACATGAGTCAGTGACTTTAGTTACCTTTTAATATTTATAGAAGATTTTATGTGATTTTAATTTGCTAACCATTCCAATCACAAGCATGTCCCGCCTGCATGCGTGTGTGTGCATGCACACATACACAAATTGCACCCGTTCTGCTTGGGTTATTTATGATGCAGCTGTTTTAGCAGTCAAGGTCCTCATGTTTCTCTATCACAAAACACAAAACAGGCAATTCTTCTCCACCATATTGTTTTCATTTTATTTTCTAGCTCAACAAAGTGACATACTGAGGAAAAGACCTTATCATCTATTCTAGACCATAAATAACATAGTGGAGGTCATTCTTGAAGCAATGAAACTCTCATGGTGACATTTTATCTCTGAAAAAAAGAATTTTTAGTGGAAACACAGTCCGTCTAAAACAACCCTGTGCTTATTTATGTGTTTTTGTGTTTGTGAAACATATCCCTGCAGGATATCCTCTTTAAGCTTTGCAGCTGTTGATAATGGGTCCCTGCCCAAGTGTGGATTTATTTTACAAACACATTTACCATCTATCAAACATATTGGCCAGCAAAGGTTTTGTATATTCCATGGCTTGTAACATTCTTGCTTCTAATTATTCTGAAACCACTGGAACACACTGATATTGTTCTTGTTCTCCAGTCAAGAAAGAACTGAAAGGCTGACTTTGTCTAGGAGGTGATAGGATTACACTACATTTATGCTGAATCCACAGTGTGTAGAGAGCATGAAGTTGTATTCTAGATGAATCAGCTGATTCTTTGTGATTTACAAGCCAGTGGAGGTATTAGTTAATGAAATTGTAAGAAAAAAGCTCATTTGACCAATATTTGATAGCAAAAAAAGAGAAACAAAGGAAATAAATGAAACTACGAAACAGATACAGCATCCTCCAGAGATAGTATTCCACTCACTCGCTTACTCCAGCACCAAAATTAGAAACTGTTTCTAGGGAGATAGGCAGTTGCGTGCCTGGAGTTCTAAGTCAATGAGACAGCTTGCCAGAGTGCTACATGAATCCCTTTCTACAAGATATTCCCACCAGGAGAGACAGGGGAATGGCTCTCTACTGTCAGACTCTGTTCTCAACAGCATCTTTCAAAACCTAAGGGCCCTGGTGAAATCAGATTAATTTGAGCCACTTAACCAATCCAAATTGAACGTAACTTATATTGGCTCAAAACATCATGCTGAATGATTGCTGAATCATTAAATTCATATTTCTTTTAGTTTCCAGTATCTTAGAGCAGTTAGATGTTAAAACCTAAAATTGTGGAATTGCAACCCATACCAAACTCTGAAATCTGTTCTACAACTAATTGTTGTACTGTGCTTTGAAATTTATTGCTTTTTTGTGTATATGTTATTTATCGCAAAAAGAAAAACGTCGATTGTAATGATGAAAAATATTTATTCCTTCTAGCCTCCTATATTCTAGACCAGCTAGAAGGAAAAATCTGAGTAGCCCATGACAAACTCTGGGATCTGTCCTGTAACTACTTGTTGAAGAGTGCTCTGAAAATTATTGCTTTTTCTTTGCCTTGCTTTGTATATATGTTATATGATACGATTAAAAAAATTTTTTTTAAATCATGCCCAGAGTCAAATCAGAACCAACATGGGCTGCAAGTGAGTGGGAAATGCTATTAGGCTAATGCTGCTGGTGTTCATTCCTTAGCTAATGGCTCACTCCAGCTGGACAGGAAATTGTGGGTTGGAACTTTGTTTTTGACTTTTTCCTCTTCTGGAAGCATAGAAAGCTCTCCACTGCTTCCAGAATTGATTAATAGTGTTCAAGCTCCCTATTAAGAGTTCTTTTTTGTTTCACTAATTCTTTCTACACGATTTCAAGGCTCATGATGTTCGCCTATCACTCCTTAACTCGTTTTCCTTTCTTCTTTGCATTCTTTCTCTATTTGTGTCTTTTACCAGTTCTACATTTTTTTCTTCTCTA
This sequence comes from Myrmecophaga tridactyla, assembly GCA_004026745.1. Taxonomy (NCBI): domain Eukaryota; kingdom Metazoa; phylum Chordata; class Mammalia; order Pilosa; family Myrmecophagidae; genus Myrmecophaga; species Myrmecophaga tridactyla. The sequence goes on from PVIY010012665.1 coordinate 16,100, forward strand.
TACTAACATTCTTTCTAAGACTTTCTTTAATTTGGGTATCAGTTTTTACTCCCAGAAAGCTACATCAACCTGGAAAATTACCAGTCACAAGGTAAGCAAGATGGGGAAAGTTGTCATATAAAGTTCCTTAAAGTCTGACCCAGATATTGCCAGGAAATTGTATTGCTATAAACTGCACAGCTGCACAGTTGTTTAAAACTATGATCAGAATCATTCTTTCAGGTTCATATATTTTCAACACTTTAGTCAGTAAGGTGTGCCAAATTGAAAGTTCTCTTCTTCCAAAAGTGTTACTGCAATGACAGAGCCCCAGTAAGCTGTCTCTGTATGATCTAAGATGCCTCACCAGCTCTCTCAACAACCCTCTTCCAAGTCCAAAACTCGCCACATGATGGTCAATAGTTTATAAGATAAGCAGGAAAGTTTCTCCAGAAGTTCAGTGGCAAACTCTTCTATTTCCTCTCAACTACAAGGAACTGTAATAATTTAATCAAATTAAATAGTTGATATTTTGGACACACAAAAAAGGTGAATTTCAAGATAGGTATCTTTTAAATGCTTGGAAGAGGTAGTTACAGGGAGGGGGTGGCTCTTCCAATTTGAATTGGCAGAGTTGAGGAGGGAATATATTAGTTTGCAAAAACCAAGGAAGTATCAAAGGGCCAAACTGAGGGAAAGGCAAAGCTGTAACTTTGCTTAGGAGCAGGTGGAACAAGAAACACAAATCCTGGTTCTCTTATTCTGCTTTTCTCTACATAGCAGCTCCCTCTCTCACTGCAGAGCAGTTGTCTTCACATTACAGGAAACAAAGACTTCAAGAGCTCTCCTGTGCTTTACAACCCTTTATTCATACCTCCAGGGAGGGGAACTGACCCCCCTTTTCATTCCAGTTTGAAAAATTCCCAGGAAAGGACTAAGTGAGTGCCAACCTTGAGCTAGTCAGCTATGGCAATAAGGATCACAGTGCATGTGCAAGAGAGATGATGGCAGCCTTCACTGGAACCACATGGTGAGAATAAGGGAAAAGTTCACAAAAGTTTAGTATGTGGGGGGAGGGGATTATTCTCAGACAAAAAAAAAAAAAGATGCTTTGGAAAAGCAGAACACTGAGAGAATTGGATTGTGGGAAGAGGAGGAAGCTCCAGGAATCAGTCCTTCCACCAGAACAACTATTGAAAAGGCAGGAACTGTTTGGGGCCCTGGCATACAGTAGAACACTTTACAGCCTCCAGGGAAGAGTGGGAAGAAAGAAAATTATGATAAATTGCTGTTTCTACACAGTCTCCATTCTAGCAGCAGGCAGCAGCGGGGTACAGCTCCTGATACAGCTTCCTAGTGCCAGAAAGGGACATAAAAATTCACTTCCTAAAAATTTGGAATAGGCCTGGGCAAATCACTCTTCACTACTTCTGACTGGGTACTTCACTTAGCTGGAAGCCCAGCTCTGAAGGTGGCCATTGTTCCACCTTGCCCCAGACAAAGGTGATAGAGGAGACTTAAAGAAGGTACACTACCTCAGAACTGTGGAAGACAGGTGAAGGGCTGCATTTGCTGGGCAAGGGCTGAGTCAAGAAAGCACAACTTTGGGGAACCATGGAAGTAGCTCATACTACCCTTCTTGGTCCCTCTTTCACCTTCTCCACAGGGCATTATGGAGCTGGAAGCTGCACCCTTTGTGGGTCCCTGGCCTTGTTCCAGCTGGGAAATACTGACTTGGGAAACTCTTCTCCAGCATGGAATTCTTCCCCACATGGAATTTGCCCTACTGCCCAAAGCGGTGTAAGAAACAATTGAAGTGGATGGCCTGGGGCAAGGGCTTACCTACTTTAAGGAAAAAGTTCTGCCTCCTAGAAAGTAGAGGGGATATTCGAACTCCTACAAACAGGGAAACTCCTGAGACTGCTAACAAGCATAAGCCCAGACAAGAAGCAGCCTAAAAAGACAGAGGACCCTGAACATCACATTTGCCTCGGGTGGACTTTCCTGATAGGAGAGCTGATATTCAAGAAAATCTCTGTCATATCATCAGTTGGTTACAAACTCAAGAAACAGACATCTCAGGGAATAAATTCCAGAGTTATCATTTTTAAATATAAAAAGTCCAATGTGTCCCAAATCAATAGGCCAAGCTCTTGATCTTGAGGCTTGCTCTTGTGAGGTTTATTTATACAGTAGAGAACCTAAGTCTACCTATAGTTAGGCCTAAGAGTTACTTCCAGAGGACCTCTTTTGTTGCTCAGTTGTGGTCTCTCTCTCTCTAAGCCCAACCCTGCAAGTACATTTATCCTCCTCTCTACATGGGACTTGACACACAGGGGTGAAAGTCTCCCTGGCAAAGTGGGATGTGAAACCCAGGGATGCATCTGACCCTGGTACCATGGAATCATGATGCCTTCCTGACAAAAGGGGGGGAAAGAAATGTAACAAAATAAGGTATCAGTGGCTAGAAGCTATTCTGGAGGCTACTTTACATAAGCTTCAACTAGATATTGCTATTTACCATAGTTTGCTGAACCCCAATGAGGGCCATTCCTGTCAACCCTAAAGAACACCTAGAGCTACCTCTATATGAGATTCCACTAAAGTTTCATGCACTGTGATTACTTTCTGGAGACCTACAACCTCCAGATGGGTTCCTAGGCCAGGTAAGGCCTGAAGCCCAGAGGGCCAGCTCTCCAAAAACATCAGGTAGTTCCATCTCTCTATCCCATATTGTCAACAGCCCTTTCTAACATGAAAAGATTAGAATGGGCATGGACCAGATGCCCCTAGAGATTGGGAAAAGAATCGATGGAGAAGGAAATATAGCAGAGAAGATAGGATTTAAGAAATGAGTGTGAATGCTGAATCATTGTATCGATATTTCTCTTGGTCTCTAGTGCCTTGGAGTAACTAGAAGGAAAAACTTAAAATTGTGGAACTGTAACCATATCAAACTCTGGAATCTGTTCTATATTTGCTTATTACAATGTGCTTTGAAATGTATTTATTTTTGTATATATGTTATATTTCGCGATTTTAAAATGTTTAAAAAGTCCAGTGTGCAACAAAACATTACAAGAAAAAGAAACAGGAAGTGATGTCCCATCCAAAGGAAGAGACTAAAAATCCAGAACATATCAATGAAGAAAACCAGACTGTAGACATACCAGACAAAGGCTTAAAAAAAACCCTCAATATGCTCAACGAGATGAAGTAAATACAGAGAAAGAACTAATGGATATCAGGAAAACAATAAATAAACAATATGAGAAATTCAGTAAAGGGCTAGATTTTTATTTAGAGTAAGCAGATAGAAAATTTATTGATAACACGTATGAGAGAATATGCAGGCATTCTTGCAAAGATGGATGAGAAAGGTGAGAGGCAATAGGCAATGTACAGCCATTTTATGTTAGTTATTATTATTATATATATATTATATACAACATATACGATATAATTATATATATTATATTATCATAATATATGCTTTTATATATTAGCTTTACTTATTTCCCTCTCCCCTCTCCCTTCCTTGTTCAGGGCTCTTGCTCTGACCCTCCATTCTCTCCAAGAACCCAGTCGGGGTTCCTCACCTTGCTTCTGCAGGGCTGGCTTTCATCTTTTGGCTTTCCTTGACTCTTGCCAGGTTCTGGCTTGCTTAACATCTCACAGCAACATCTGCTGGGCTCCAAGCATCTCCAAGCATCCATGTCTCTATTCTCCATCTGTCTGCATCTGTGTCAGCTCTGCTGTGAAGTTTCTGTCGACTTTAAGGCTTCTGTCATTTCTCTAGGCTCTGCTGTTTCCTCTTTTAAAGGATTCCAGTAAGCTAATCAAGACCTACCTGGTGTCACATCTCCATGGGGATAATCTAATCAATTTTCCATTCTATAGTGCTGAATAAGGATTAAAAGAAATGGCTACTCCCACAAGATTGGATCAGGATTAAAGTGTGGCCTTTCTGTGGTATATAATACTTTCAAACTGGCACATTTCATCCTCTGGACCCCAAAAAAGACATGTTTTTCCCCTATACAAAGTACATTCACTCCATCACAATATCACAAAAGCCTTAAACCATTTCAGTAACAATACAAAGTCGAAACCAGTACAAAATCTCATCAAAGTATATTACAGGCATGGTCTGTTCTAATGTAAAAAGGTTCTTCTGGCTCACAGACCTGTAAAACACAGAACAAATTATCTGCTGCCAATATACAAAGGAAAGACAGTCATAGGATACATGTTTCCCTTTCCATTGGGAGAAATCAAAAGATGAACAGGGATCACTGGACCCATACAGTTCTGAAAACCTGCTGGGCAAACTTCATTAAATTTCAAAGTCTGAGAGTCATTTATCTTTGGGGCTTTTCCCAATGGCCTATGCAGTGGCTTTGCTCTCTCCAAACTGTGGCGTGGAGCTTGCAACTTTGGGGGACATTGAGGAGACCCCACCTTTTTCTCAGCTCTACCCTCTCCAAATGCTGGGGCTGCACCTAGGCTCTCTACCAACTCTGGGGCACACACTCAACCCCTCCAGAACAATGGGGTGGCAGCCAGGCTCCCCCCAATCCCTGGTTTATGCACTCCACCCTCTCCAAGGTCTGAGGTGGCACAACTCTTCCTGAACAGCGAGGTGGAAGGCCCACCCTCTGCCTTTGGGGCAAACGCACCCTCTCCAAGTACTTGGGAGGGTCCACTCTCCTGGCTGGATGTTTTCTTGACTTCAGACCTTAGCTTCCATGGTTCTGCCTTTGAAGTTATTTTTCCTCCAATGTGTCCCTTTTCTGCCCCTCAGTCCAGACTGGCGGTAGTTCCATTTATACAGATCCCACAGCACTCTTCTTGGTTTTCTATGCAGTATGCTCGGATCATGCCCATTAGATGAAAGGACTTTCAACAAATCCTTCCTGTGTAACTAGATCTCCAATCCTCACTTGTCCTGTAATGGCTGACCACTCCCATGTTTTGTTAAATCCTCACATGGGGCCCTATTCAGTGAGGTCTCACTGAATTTTCCAGACTACCAACTTCTGTTTTCTTTGTATCCAAGGGTTCAATTCTCAACTTCTCTCTTTCCTCTCACATTTTACTATAAGCTGCAAGGAGAAGCCAAACTGTCTTTTCCACATTTACTTTGGACATCTCCTCAGCTAAGTGTCCTGGGTTGTCACCTTTAAATTCTAACTTCCATCCAATAACAGTATTCAATTTAGCCAAATTATTTGCATTTTAAAACAAGGGTCACCTTCCTTCCAGTTTGCAATGACACATTCCTCATTTCTATCTAAAGCCTTGGCATAGGTATCCCTATAGTCCACATTTCTACCAACAGTCTCTTCAAAGCAATTCAGGCATTCTCTATCAAAACCATTACAATTAAGTTTCCAACCTACAGTGCTGAATAAGGATTAAAAAAAATGGTTGCTCCCACAAGATTGGATCAGGATTAAAGCACGGCTTTTCTGGGGTACATAATACTTTTAAACTGGCACAGAATGACCATCCTTCAGGTCTAAGAGTGAGTCTTAGCTGAGTGGCTCATTTCTGCTCAATTGGAAGATAATAGGGTATGTGTGTCAACTTAAGAGGTGTGGGAATGAGGCTTAGAAGGGGCTTGATTGATTGGGCTGCAGCTTTGGCTGCTATGTTGGCCTGGTTATTTTGTTAGTATTATTTTTTGATGGCCAAGGCAGTGAATTACAGCTATGTCTGTCAGCAAGAGCATGCATTTAAGAGATTGAGCATTTCTTGGTGGTGTTTAATTGGAAGAAAGTCTTGCTTTTTCTACACTTCTGTGTGAGCATGCACGACTAGGAAGGTCATAGCCTTTTGCTTTTTCCTAGTTCTAGACCTCAGGAGAGGGCGATTAGTTCTGCTTCTTGAGTTAAAGTCCCTGGGAGCAGAGCTTTGGCTTCACTCTAGTTTGGCTGACTATCACATACTTTGCTTTTCAGTTAATGAAGCTACTTTTAGAAATAAGAAATTTTGACAAACTACAGCAGAAGTTTTGTCCTGATTTACCTTTACACATTTACTAGGGTTATGTTAATTAACAGGTAAAACATAATGTATATACCTGCCTTGTTTTCTTTTAAAGTCCTTGTTGTCCTTTCTGACCTGTAGCTGATCTCCTGTACTTTTAGAGAAGCCTTTAGAGTAAAGTAGTGTTAACTGAAAAGTAAATTTGATTATTCCCATGATCTATAATTTTTAACATTATACAGATTAGTATTAGGATATAACATTGTTAAGATTTTAGGAATTTTAGATATATGAATAACATTTCACCCATGCAAATTTAGCTAACAGAAGTACAGAAAACTTCTTTTAATTATTGTAATACTTCTTAAACACTTTTATGTAATATGCTAAACTATTTTAACACCTCACTTTTAAAAGGTGAAAAAGCAGTTTTTTGTAACAGTTTTCCTTTAAGAATGATAATACTTGTCTTCTGAAATAAAGGATGATGATAAGGTCAACATAAACATTAACAAGGATATTATTCTGATGTGATATAAAAGTGCTATCTTTTAGACAGAGTACTCAGATGGTTAAGAAAAACTTTTTTATACCTTTTTATTAAGAACAATTTAACAGAGAGTAGCATTGACTAGGACAAATGGAATTCATTTTAATAACTCTCTATAACTTCTTGTAGTCAGCAGTGACTACAAACAAACCTTACTTCCTCAAACCCTCCACAATTTTCCACATCCATCTAGGCCTTGCAGTCAACAATGAATTACAAAATTCACTTTTTCAAACCTTCTATAATTTTCTATAGCCATCTATAGCTTGTAGTTAGTAATGACTATAAAATTCACTTTTTTAACTTTCTGCAACTTCCCATATCTATACAGTTAGCAATGACTACAACAAACAAAATTCACTTTTATATTAGGAATATGTTAGCTCACAAAGTGAACACATTGCAAGACTGTACTTTGAGGCAGTTAGAGGTCAGTAAGGTCTGCCACTAAGGCATTTTTAAAGGTATGGGGATTATTTTGAAACCCTTGGGGCAGCACTCTCTAAGTGAGTAGGGTGGGAATCTTATTTTTCAATCCCTGCCATTCAAAGGCAAATAGATATTGAGAGTCAGGGTGAAGAGGGATACAAAAAATGCATTTTTAAGGTTTAGGATTGAAAACTTGCATGCAGTCAGGGGGTACTCATGGGTTAGCCCTGGGATGCCTTCATCCCAGACAGGTTTATTTGCTCAAGGATTTTCTTTGGGATGCTGAGAGGCCTCAATCCAGTAGGGGCCTCAGGGCAAACACTAGCCTGGTTTATTATTCTTAAGGTGGCCCCCAAGGAGTGAAAAAGATGCCTCCCTAGAAGGGGGGTGGGCATTCAGGGACAAGGAGAAATCGATGGGATACCAGATTATCCCTGAGCCTACAAAGGACAGGGGAAGTTAAGATTTTAGTTTTGACTTTACTGTCAACTTCCAAAACTAGGCAAGTCTGAATGGGGTAGACTTAGAGGAGCAGTTCAGAAGAGAGTAAGTGGCTCTATTATTTAATTAATAAATCAATAAATTTACCTGTCATGTCAAGTATCACCTGAGGCTCCTCTAAGTTGGTCAGATGTGAAGTCAGCAGAGCCATACACAGCTTCGAACACCCCAGTCTTCACTTGTCATGAGCAGGGTTTGAGTGGCTGTCTCACCTCCCCATTGGGAGACAGTGCAGTCTGTAGCCCAGTGGATAGGCTGATTGCATTTGGGGCAAGGCCCCAGTGGGTCCTGAGGTTGAGGGCTGTCTCAAGATTTCTGACACACTCTTTGCCAGACACCTTCTGACTTACAGTTCAAGCTAGACCCTTTGAGGCTTGGAACCACAATTTGGGTGCCCTTGAGAAGACAGGGCAGTCCATAGTGACTGCAGTAAACTGGGCCTGTTATCTGGTCTTCTGGTCACCTCTCTTTGCCTTCTCCTCCTCCTCAGCCTTGTCTTGATTGCTAAAGACAGAAAAGGCACACTTAATTAGTCAGTGGAAGTTTGTGGACCCATCGAGCGCTTTTCCAACTTTCTCTGAATGTCAGGGGCAGACTGGTTGATGAAATGGTTGCCCAACAAAATCTGACTTTTCCAGGATTCTGGGCTTATACAAGGATACTTTTTTAGGCTTCCACTAAGTTTCCCTGGAACAAAGCTAGGTTTTCCTCTTTCCCCTGAATAATCTTCCTTAGTTTATTATAATTAACCAGCTTGGTGGTACATTTTCTTATGCCTTTTAACAAACAAGTATTTTCTCCTCTAATGGAAACTGAGATATGACCATAGCACAAGGGACAAGTCCCTCTCAGGTCTCTTGTCTTGTTAGAGAGCTATAAACATCTATGCATAGGGAATTTCTGACTATTTTCTTTTACAGACTGGAAGATACTATTGTAATTGAGAGTCTCATTGAGGGCTATTGCTGCCCCATTTTTTGCTTATATTGACTTGGCATTTTCCATTTTCTGTGGAAAAGGAAAATGAGGAGCTTACAGACACAGGTCATGGACTCTAACCCCACCCTTGCCCAGAAGAATTCCAGGACAACACTCTGAAGAAGTCGGGAACTCAAACACCATACTTTCCTGAGAGATGTCTGGACCTACACTTCCAGGGCATTTCCAAACACAGGTCAGGGACTTGAACCCTGTCCTGCCTCTCTGCTGGTGCAATGCTTTGGGACTATGGGGGAGAGAAGTTGTTTGGTGTTTCCAGGATGTTTTTTCCTGGAGATGTCTAGATCTATGCTCCCAAGGTAGAAGCATTCACCCCACCTTAGAGAAGTCTAGGACAATCATTCTGGGAATACCTTTGTTCTCTAAATTTCTTGTTTTCTGAGGGCTAAAAAATGAGCATCTTTAGAACAGAAACTTTACATTTAGCCACAATGGCTCTCAATAGAGACTAAGTGATCGAGGTCTACAGAGGAGATACTCCTATTGGAAAGTACCTAATTCCCATAGGCATAAACCAAAGGTGACTCCCTAGAATATTGAACGCTTTGTTTTGTGCTTAATCTTTAGCCCAGAATCCTGTGTTACAAAAGACAGCATGTTTCAAAAGTATAGAAAGTCCAGCAGAGGAGAAAGGAGAGTCTCATGGAGGTAAGGGAGAGGGTGTCTGCCAAAAAGGTGAAATAAGAAACAAATTCAGCAAGAGGAAGGGTCTGAGTCCTCTGAGCAGCGAAAAAGAAATACTACAGGGAAGTCTCAGACAGCCAAGGCAAAAACAAAAGAGAAACAGGGGGACTTAATTTGGCTTCTCCTCTGTGTTAGTTTGCTAGCTGCTGGAATACAATACACCAGAACTGGAACAGCATTTAAAAAGATGAAGTTAATAAATAACAACTTCACAGTTCTAAGGAAGTGAAAGTGTCCAAATTAAGGCACCAAATATCTTCACTCAAGAAAGTCTGATGGGTCAGGAACACCTCTGTCAGCTGGGTAGTCACATGGCTGACATCTGCTGGTCCCTTGCTCTTGGGCTCCATTGCTTTCAGCCTCTGTTCCTGTGGGCACCCTTCACTTTGCCTCTCCAGGGCTGGCTTTCATCTCTTGGCTTCCCTTGGCTCTCTCCTGGTTCTGGCTTGCTTAACATCTCATGGCAACATCTGCTGGGTTCCAAGCATCTCCAGACATCTGTGTTTTTGTTCTCCATGTGTCTGCATCTGTGTCAGCTTTGCTGTGAAGTTTCTATCAGCTCTGAGGCTTCTGTCATTTCTCTAGGCTCTGCTCTGAAGTTTCTGCTGTCTCTGTCATTTCTGTCACTTCTAACTCTCTTCAAAATGTTTCCTCTTTTATACGATTCCAGGAAACTGATCAAAACCCTCCTGGAATGGGTGGAGTCAATCTCCATCTCATCAAAAGTCACACCCACAATTGGGTGTGTCACATCTCTTTCGAGATAATCTTCTCAAGTTTCTAACCTACAGTACTGAATCAGGATTAAAAGAAATGTCTACTCTCACAAGATTGGATCTGGATTAAAACTGACACACACTCCCATAGATCAGAGACCCTAGATTCCTAGAGACACAGAGGCCAAGCAAGTGGAGAAGTCTTAGAGAGCTGAGGAGAGAGTGAGAAACACGGGGACTTAAGCCAAGCATGAAGGAAAAAGTGAAAGCACATAGCCAAGCTTCCCAGTTAATAGCCATAATATAACAGTCCAGATGGTCAGAGAGAAATTTCTCCTGGCTAGCTCACCAAAATATGCTGCCAGATAGTTTCCAGGTTCTTGGCCATGCCGTGAGAAAGAATTCAAGGGCACAGCTAAGGTAAGCAGATAGAAAATGTATTGAGAACTCATGTGAAAGGACATGCAGGCACTCTTACAAAGACAGAGGTGAAAAAGGTGAGAGGCCAAGACAGAAATTTTTTAAAGGAACTGTGTTAGTTTGCTTAACTGTTGGAATCCAATATACCAGAAACAGAACAGTTTTTAAGAAGGGAATTTAATAAGTTACAACTTTACAGTTCTAGGACTATAAAAATGTCCAAACTAAGGCATCCAAGGAGAGATACCTTGGCTCAAGAAAGGCTGATGGGTTCGGAACACCTCTGTCAGCTCTGAAGGCACATGGCTGGCATCTGCTGTTCCCTTGCTACTGGGCTCTATTGCTTTTAGCCTTTGTTCCTGGGCTGGCTTTCATCGTTTGGTTTCCCTTGGCTCTCTCCAGTTCTGGATTGCTTAACATCTCATGGCAACATCTGCTAAACTCCAAGCATCTCCAAACATTCATCTCTCTGTTCTCCAAGAGTTGGCATCTGTGTCAACTCTGCTCTGAAGTTTCTGTCAGCTCTATCATTTCTGGCTCTCTCCAAAATGTTTCCTCTTTGAAAGGACTCCAGTAAACTAATAAAGACCCACCAGGAGTGGTGGAGTCATATCTCCATCTAATCAAAAGGCCACACCCACAATTGGATACATCACATCCCCATGGTAACAATCTAATAAAAAGTTTCTGCCCCACGGTATTGAATCAAGATTAAAAGAAATGATTGCCCTCACAAGATTGATTCAGGATTAAAACATGGCTTTTCTTTGGGTACATAATATTTCCAAACTGACACAGGGACCAACAGAGGAAGTGACATCAACATGGCAATGAAAAACATCCCCTGAAAAAGTCTCCCCAGAGAATCAGTGAATGAAAGGACAAATCTCACTTTGTGAGAACTCTGGAGGACAGTAGAGACTGGAGGAGGGCTCCAAAACTGCTAGATTGAAGTAAAAGAAAAATATCAGGAAGGAAATTTCCATCCCATATCCACTGGTCTATACCCCTCACCTCACTTGGTCTTGCACAGCCTGGGAGTCACACAGAGGCAGCAGCCCAGGACTCTCCCACCATAGAAGCAGCCTATAAAGCCCTCTGAGCAGCAACTTTGAACCCCAAGCATATCCAACCACACAGACCCAACTGTGCAGAGACCTAGGGCACACAAGCCTTTGAGCTTCAAACAAAAGGACCCCCCCAGTTGGGGGGGGGTAGGAAGAGACCACAATAGAACTGTTGGCAAGAGGTGCATTCACCATTGGCTGGACCAACTAAACACAAAACAGACTTTCCTGGAATTACCCACCTTTCTGTATTGAGCCCACCTGGCTCTCCAGGGCAGGATAACTTGACAGGGAAGAAACTGGGAGCAGAGAAACTTAACAGAAAAACAAACAGGTGGTTAAATATTTTTTTTTTATTTTTATTGATACAATATACAAGCACATACATTCTTAACATACAAACATTCCATACATGGTGTACAATCAATGGCTTACAATGTCATTACATAGTTGTATATTCATCACCATGATCATTTTTTTAGAATATTTGCATCACTCCAGAAAAAGAAATAAAAAGAAAAAAGAAAAAACTCATACATACCATACCCCTTACCCCTCCCTCTCATTGACCACTAATATTTCCATCTATCCAATATATATTTTTTAAATTTTAACATTTGTTCACCTGTTATTCATTTATTTTTAATCCATATGTTTTACTCATCTTTCCATACCATAGATAAAAGGAGCATCAGACACAAGGTTTTCACAATTATACAGTCACATTGCAAAAGCTATATTATTATACAATCATCTTCAAGAAACATGGCTACTGTATCACAGCTCTACACTTTCAGGCACTTCTCTCTAGCCTCTCTAATACACCTTAAACTAAAAAACGGATATCTATATAATGCATAAGAATAACCTCGGGGATAACCTCTTGGCTCTATTTGAAATCTCTCAGCCACTGACACTTTATTTTGTCTCATTTCCCTCTTCCCACCTTCAGTTGAGAAGTCTTTCTCTATTCCTTGATGCTGAGTTCCAGCTCATTCTAGGATTTCTGTCCCATATTGCTAAGGAGGTTTGCACCCCTGGGAGTAATGTCCCATGTAGAGAGGGGAGGGCAGTAAGTTTGCTTGACATGTTGGCTGAGAGAGAAATAGGCCACATCTGAGCAACAAAAGAGGTTCTCTGGGGGGGTGACTCTTAGGCCTAATTTTAAGTAGGCTTAGTCTATCCTTTGCTGGGATAAGTTTCATAGGAACAAACCCCAAGATTGAGGGCTTAGCCTATTGAGTTGGTTGTAGAGGTGGTTAATTTTAACTGCTGTCAAGACAGTACAGGACCCAGAATGGAAAAGTGTAAGAAAAATGGGCACTGGGTGAAAGAGAGAATTTAAACAAACTGTAGGAGCTGGGAAGAAAATTCTGCACATAAACAAACAGAACAGACCAAAATTCTCAGAGAAGGAACAGAGGAAAGGAAGCTTTCTCCTGTAGAGGAAAAAAGGAGACAGAAAGTGCAATCTTAAAAATTGTACCACATAGCTGGGGTGAACATAAGATGAAGAAGAGCTGAGAAAATCTGAACAATTAGACATGAACTATCCTAAGGTCTAGAACAAATTGGACCAAGCACCAAATAAAAGCTTTAAAACAAAGTCAATCAACAATAAAAACCCTAGGCAAGAAGGAGAAACTGACCTTCAGAATTTACTCAAGATAATTATATACCCAGACATCAGCAAAAAAAGTTAAAGCCATACTAAAACACAAAAAGATATGGCTCGGTCAAGGGAACAAATTAAAACTTCAGAGAAGCCAAAGGATTTGGAATAACTAATCAAAGACGTTCAAATAAATCTCATGAATCATTTTGAGGAGATAAAGGAAAATATGGACAAAAAGCTAAAGGAAATTAAGAATACAATTTGTGAGAATAAGAAAAATTTGAAAATATAAAAAGAAGTATAACAAAAAATATATGGATGAAAGACACAATAGTGATACTAAAAATATACCAGAGGCATACAACAGCAGATTTGAACAGGCAGAAGAAAGAATCAGTGAACTAGAAGACAAGACAATCAAAATCCTACAAGCAGGGCGGGCCACAGTGGCTCAGCAGGTAAGAATGCTTGCCTGCTGTGCCCGAGTACCTGGGTTCGATTCCTGGTGCCTGCCCATGTAAAAAAAAAAAAAATCCTACCAGCAGAAGAACAAAAAGAGAAAAGAATAGAAAAATTTGAGCAGTATCTCCATGATTTCAGTGACATAAAGAACCACACAAACACATGTGTTATTGGTGTCCCAGAAAGAGAAGGGAAGGGGGAAAAGGGAGAAAGAATATTTTAGGAAATAATAGCCAAAAATTTCCCAACTCTCATGAAATATATCAATATACATGTCCAATAAGTGCAACACATGCTGAACAGAATAATTCCTAATAGACCTATTCTGAGACACACACTAATCAGAATGTCAAATGCCAAAAGATGAAGAGAGAATTCTGAAAACAGCAAGAGAAAAGCTATTCATCACATACAAGGTGCGCCAGTTTGAAACTGTTGTGTACCCCAGAAAAAACCATGTTCTTTAATCCTGATTCAATATTGTTGGGTAGGATCTTTTTGATTAAGTTGTTTCCATGGAGATGTGACCCACCCAATTGTGGATGGGACCTTCTGGTTAGGTAGTTTCCATGAAGATGTGTCTCCACACATTCAAGGTGGGTCACTTATTGGGGTCCTTTAAGGGGGAAACATTTTGGAAAAAGCTTCAGAGATGACACAGACGAGATGTTTGGAGATGCAAAAAGAAAATGATCCTAGGGAAGTCTTTGAAATGAGAGGCCAGGAGAGAAAGCTAGCAGACATCACTATGTGCCTTCCCAGCTGACAGGGAAACCCCTCAATAGTCATCAGCCCTTTCTTGAGTCAAGGTATCTTTTTCTGGATGCCTTAGTTTGGACATTTTTATGATCTTAGAACTGTAAGCTTGTAACATAATAAATTCCCTTTATAAAAGCCAACCCAAGGGTGGTGAGACAGTAGCTCAGTAGCAGAATTCTCACTTGACATGCTGGAGACCCAGGTTCAATTCCTGGTGCCTGGCCATGCCCCAGAAAAAAAAGTCAACCCATTTCTGGTATATTGCATTTCTGGCAGCATTAACAAACTAATACACAAGCGTTCCTCAATAAGGCTAACTGCCAATTTCTCATCAGAAACAATTGAGGTGAGATTTATATATAATATATTTCAAGTACTGAAAGAGAAAAACTACCAGTCAAAAATTCTGTCCATCAAAACCGTCCTTCAAAAATGAGGGAGAATTTACAGATATTCACAGATAAACAGAAACAGAGAGTTTGTCAATAAAAGACCTGTCCTACTACAAGAATTACTAATGGGAGTTTTAGAGGTTGAAAAGAAAAGACAGCAGAGAGCAGCTGGGAGTATTATAAAAAAAAAAAAAATGAAGACACAGAGACTGTATATGCTATTGAGGCAGAATTGATATCTCTTAAATTAGTAGGCTATAGATGCAGCTTGTATAATATAAACCCAAAGGTAATCACAAAGAAAGTATTTAAGAAAATACAAAAGCAGAAATGATAAAGGAGTTAATCAGATGCATGACAAAAGATCAACTATAAGGAAGCTGCAAAAAAGGAAAATAAAGGCCAAAAAAAAATGACATAAAAATGAAAGGACAGAATGGCTGAAGTATGGCTTTACAATAATTACATTGAATGTTAATGGATTAAATTTCCAATTTAAAAAACACAGATTGGCAGAATGGATGAAAAAGCATGATCCCTCTATATGTTGTTGGCAAGAAAAGCACCTTAGACCCAAAGACACACTTAGGTTGGAAGTGAAGGGATAGTTTGCTGGTTTGAAGCAACGTACCCCAGAAAAACCATGTCCTTTTTCCTGATCCAATTTTGTAGTGGCTATCATGTTTCTCTTAATCCTGATTCAGGATTATGGGGTGGAGACTTTGATTGGATTGTTTCCATGGAGATGTAATACACCCAATTGTGGGTATAGCCTTTTGACTAGATGGAGATATGACACCATCCATTCAAGGTGGGTCTTTATTAGCAAACAGAGTTGCTTCAGAGCTGACAGAGACACAGACATTTGGAGATGGTTGGAGTGCCAACAGAGAGAGCAAATGCCTAGACACAGACATTTAGAGATGCAGAGCCAAGCAGACATCACCATGTGCCTTCCAAAGGCACAAAAACTCAAAGTTGTGTCCTGGAGGAGCTAAGTGAAAGCCCACAGATGCACAGGAAACCACTGGCTTCAGCAGCTGGAAGCAATGGAACTGGGAACAAGGACAAGCAGACAAAAGCCACATGCCTTCCCACGTGACAGACATTAGCTTTCTTGAGTCAACATATCTTTCTCTGGATACCTTATTTTGAACATTTTTATGGCCTTAGAACTGTCAACTTGTAATATAATAAATCCCCTTTTCAAAAGCCATTCCATTTCTGGTATGTTGCATTCTGACAACATTTAGCAAATTAAAACAAATGGAAAGGACATTCCATGCAAATAGTAACCACAAAAGTGCCGGGCTCTATGCTAATATCCAATAAAGTCAACTTTAAGCCAAAAGCTATTACAAGAAAAAAAGGACACTTCATATTAATAAAAGGGGCAATCCAGCAAGAAGAAATAACAATCATAAATACTTATGTGTCTAACCATGGTGCCTCAAAATACATGAAGCACTGGCAAAACTGAAGGGGGAAATAGGCACCTCCACAATAACAGTTGGAGACTTTAATACACACTCACATCAATAGATAGAGAAGATCAATAAGGAAACAAAGAACATGGATAATATGATAAATGTACAAGATTTAAAAGACGTATATAGAACATTGTATTCCCAAATGACAGGATGTATATTCTTCTCAAGAGCACATTGGTCATTCTTCAGGATAGACCACATATTGGGTCACAAAACAAGTCTCAATTAGTTTAATGAGATTGAAATTCTACAAAGCATCTTCTCTGACCATAATGGAATAAAACTGGAAAGCAATAACAGGCAGAGAACTGGAAAATCCACAAATAAATACATATATGTTAAATAGCACATTCTTAAACAATCAGTGGGTCAAAGAACTTTCCCTATTTGCAGATAACATGATCCTAAATATGGAAAATCCTGAAGAATCTACAGCAAAGCTCCTTGGGCTAATAAATGAATACAGTAAAGTGGCAGGGCACAAAATCAATACCTCAAAATCAGTAGTATTTCTGTACATTAGCATTGAACAATTGGAAGAAGAAATCAAGAAAAAAAATTCCATTTACAATAGCAATTAAATGAATAAAATATCTAGAAATTTAACCAAGGATATAAATTTATTTAAAATCACCTTTCCTAAATATCTTTAGACACCCTCAACCAAGCAAAATTACAAAATATTATGCCAGGGTGAACTCAATCACCTCTAAAATCACATAGTGAAACCTTAAGAAGGTGCACCCTCTCTAAGATGACCCCAAAATACTGGACAAATGTCTTTATTAAAAGGGAAGGTACACTACAACCTGCCTGAACATTTTAAAACCCTGCTTACCTAACTACCTTGCTGTTATTGGAATTAAAAATGAAATCATTCACATAATTCTAGAAAACTTTTTTTAGTAGTTAATTTGTCAGGCTGTTATGACAAACATTATACAACAGGTTGGCTTAAACAATAGGAATTTATTGACTCATGGCATTGGAGGCTAAAGGCTGCCTCCTATGATAAGGCTGCCTCCTATGACCCAGTACTGGCTTGCCACTATTCTTGGGATTCCTTGGCTTTCCCATCATGTGGCAATGTTCTCTCCTTTCTCTCCCAGGTTCTCACTAACTTTCCGCTTCCGATCCTCCCTGTGGCTTCCTCTCCTACTATATCTTAATTTCTTCTGCTTATAAAGGACTCCAGTAATCCAGATTAAGGCTCCCCCTCATTCAGCTGAGACACACTTTACCTCAAAATCACATCTCCAAGAAGCCCTATTGACAGTGGGTTCATACCCACAAGGGCACAGACGAAGAACATGTCTAAATTGGGGTACATAATTCAGCCTACCACTGTAGTATAACATCATGTAAGACTAGGCACTACTGAAAGGGTAAAATTGAGAATGTTTATAAGAGAACTTTATACAAATATGAGAATTTTGTATTTTTATTGTTTTATTGAGAAACTGTTTCCTCTTATTCTTCTGGGCTGTTGTCTTTTAGAGTACTGTGCCAAAGCTGTTTTAGGAAGTCCTACCTGACTTGCAGGAGTTAACAGGGAAGCTGACATTAAGCTCCATTCTGAAGCAGGGTGAGTAAGACATTTGTCAGGTTTACTTCTACGAGGAATCATGCTTGAGGTTATCATGCAGTCAAATAAACTTTTTTTCTTATGGAATACACAGAAAGGGATCCAGAGCACTGGAAGGGCCCTGTTTTTCATTGAACAAAGTGATTTTGTTCTGAGGTTAAGTCCGTATGACCCAAAGTACAGGCTGGTATGCTAAGAGTCATGCATTGATTTAAACAATAATAAATTGTGGTCCAGAATGCAGGGGAAAATCTCTCTCACGGACATTGTGAGCCATACAATTTCACTGCTGTGATTTCAAAATAAACCTTGTGCTTGTTAAGTTTTGGATTTGCAGCAAATACTAGGAACTTTTAAAAATGGATACTTAATCCAGGCCAGTAAGTTATGATGCTTATAAAACAACTCTTATAACTCCAAATGGTTAGGTAAATAAGTAGAACATAAATCATTATAAGTAGCCAATAAAATTCAGAACTTAACAGTCAAATAATAAGTTTTTAAATCATAAAATATGGCAAGTGCAATATGGTGGCTTAAGTCTATGTTATCCACGACCCAAGGGCCTTTCAGCAAGACAATTTAGGAAATGGCTCATTGTCACAAAACTCACAGGACCCAAGAAAGCAGGTGGGTTTTTAAGAGCTAAAAAATTCAAATAACAGTATGTGGCACATAGAAGCTATTCAGTAATTAGTTGAATATAGAGTGGCTACACTGATAAAATGGTAAGAACATCATTAACTTCTACCAATAAGAAGGGTACCATTTACTTCTATATGCCAGTTTACCATACAGGGTTAAGGGGGACCAAGCTAAGTATGCTGTAGCCCTTACCTTCTGGGAGCCACCAATAGCATATGTGGGGCCTCATTAGTCCACTGACTTCTTATTACTAATCTCCATTACACCGTGTGATGGAGCCTTGGGAGTTATGACCAATCTGACCTCCTCAATGGGATCCTCTCAAACGCTGCAACCTAATGAGCCCACTAAGTCCTCAACATGCCAAGATCTCTCCATCAAGGCTTTAGCGATGTCTGATAGTTCCATCCGTAGAGACACTGTCAAGTGAGGTCTGGGATACCCAGGGGATGATGCCCTGAGACAATGACTTCCCCAGAGAAGGTCAACTGTAAGTCTCAGTTGACCTTCTCTGTTCATCCTAGAAGAGCCCTTTAAGCCCTAATAGCAACAGCAACATGCTAGCAATAAAAATAATTCCTTACATTTCTCTAGCGCTTTACATTTGAACAGTGTGGTACTGTCAGAGCAAAGGCCTGAGAGAAAATAAAAACTCAACCATTTTCTCATCTCCAAATCCAGTGTGATACATTTCTATGTCAATTTCACAATATAAGCCTTTGTGTACTTATTTCCTAAAATATGCAAATATGCTTCACATTGCTGATCAGTAGCAATCTGACTCAATATTCTCAAGAAACATTCTTTGGGGTGCTGGGTCTGCTTCTAGAAAGCCTCTCCCTGACCAGTCACAATCCACACATCGTTCATGATCCAGTCTAATGTCCCCTTCTCTCTGACACCTTCCTTGCCTCCTACTGGCTTGACATGACTTCTCCCTCTGTGATCCTATGATAGTTCATACCTCACTGCCCTTAGCACATTCTGCCATATTGATAATTAGCTGGGATGTCTGTCTCCCCAGTTAGAGTCTGAGATTCAGAAGGGAATGAGTTTGGAGCTTAATCACCTTTATATAATCAACTAGGCACAGTAGATAAATGTGGCTGCATTAATTCCAAAATAAGCATTTTTCCCAATTCAATTTTTGTGTGGAGACACAGCCTCACATAAAATATGAAATGAATCACTGTAGATGTTTTTTTAGGAAAGGAAATTTGTCAACTCTTATAACCAAGAAGTAACCAGGGTTTGGAGATGACTTCAACCAATCTGTTTTCAACACTATCCCTCATCTTTGCCTTCAGCCAGTGCTTCCAATTCTTTAGCTCTTCTAGGATACTGCTGCACAAATTGGCATGCTTCTTGTCAGCTTTTCTGTCTGCTCACATTTGATTTTAGCATTCTCCATTCCACTCTGTTAAGTCAGTGTCTGTTCATTCATCTGCTTCCATCTTCCAAATTTTATATACATCTCTCATTGGGTGGTGTTGCCTCATATTGCAATCTTTGCTCTTTAGGTTTATCCCTTTTTAATTCCTAATATCCCTCTCATTTGCACAACATTTCAGAAGAAATAGGATATAAACACATGTATAAATTCTATGTTTAACCAGACTTCCCTGAATTATTTTAAAATGCAAAACATTTTGTTAGCATTAATTTTTACATATATAATTAATACAAATACCTTAGAGAAAATATTCTAATGTAATTTTCTATAACCCAGTCTTGCTGTTAGAAGCATAAAAGAAAACAGAATGAAATCTTTCTTAAAAAAATCATAGAGGCAAGATAGGGAGAAATTGAAAAAACTTACCTTATTCTGCAATGTAATCCTAAATTGACTCTCACTTCATCTTTATGAATACAGTGTTTTGTGCAGAACCTATTTCTGAAGTGATAGGTTATTAAGTATATACTGTTTATAACTTTTGCTGGCTATAAAATTTGGCCCTTATCAGAATAGCATCTACTACTCACCTTAAACAAGAAATCTAAATTAAACTTAGAATCATTGTAATAAAATATTACAGTACAAATAGGGGCCCATGAAATAAACACCAAAGAAAATCCAAAATGAATTATAGAAAGCAAGATAGACAAGAAATCTAGATACCCCAGAGCCAGTCTTTTTTGCTCCTGACTAGCTGTGTCAATTTTTTTTTTCTACATGGGCAGGAACCGGGAACCGAACCTGGGTCTCCAGCATGGAAGGTAAGAACTCTGCCTGCTGAGCCACTGTGACCCGCCCCTAGCTGTGTCAATTTTAGCATTATCTCTTAACTTCTCTGAGCAGCAGTTTCCTCTTCTAAATAAAGAAGGATATAGGCTTTATTGTTTGCCTCGATTTTCAAACCAGCCTGATTTTCTCATACCCTCAGCACCTACCAAATGTAAGGCACATACATTCCCACTCTTTGGGGCAGTTGTCCAGAACCCTCCTTGCTTTCTTCCAGCTCCTGCTTGGTTTTTCTTCTCTTGCCTCTATCCGGTGCTACTCTCTTGTTTTGTCTTTGATTCTTCTAACAGGATGACTTTGGCTCATCCCCAAAGACCACTCTCTATTTCGGGCTCCAGTTTCTAGACTAACATAGCCGTTAGCATTGGATATTCTGGCTTGACATGGCCCACCCTATTCACGTACAAACAGGAGAAAGAGAAGAACTCAGACAATCATTTCTGAGCTCCCTTTCAGTTCCAGAATTCTAAGATTCCATCAGCATAACAAAACCTGAACAAGTAAAGTTTTTTGTGCCCAAAATAAATCTCAGCTGTGTTTGACCAGCATGAAAAATGATAGGTTCATTCTCAGCAAAAAAGCAAGGATTTTTAAGTCTCAGGTGCAGAAGGAAAGATGTCTTGTTATGAAGGAAAAATCTCTTCCTTTGTTACTATTTTCCTTTGTTAAAATAAGTCAGTGTCACTATAAGTAAAATTCTTCCTAAGCACTTGGTTTCAATTACTTCTATACTGGAGGGAAACTTACATAGAATGGAAAAAATAACCTCAAAAGATCTTCACATCAGACACAAAGCTGCCATTGCCACACATTTCTTGGAATGCGGCCACACTTATCAAGCTTCACTTCTTGTAAATGTTTATTGACATGGAGCCTTTGACAGGAATCAATCTGGCTAGTAGCTTTTTCTGGTTAAATCCCAAATTGCTTTTGCTGCCAAGAGCTCCTAATGAGAAAAATGAGGAAGTTTTGTCTGCAGCAAGCCGATCCCTTGGGCTGGATTTCACCTTGTCCCACTTGACCTTCTCTTAATAAAGAGAGGCAGCCATACCAGTATCTACTTGAGGGGGAATGATTTACAAACTCAGGAAAAAATCAGAGAATTTAGAAGTTTTATTATAAATCTCGTTTACTGAGTATCTGCTCTATGTCCAGCACTATTCAAGACACCTTATAACCTATTTCTTTTGATTCTCATGAGAATCTTATAAGATATATAATACTATCCCCATTTCTTGGATAAAAGAACCCAGTTCAGAGAGCTATATAAGTAGTTCAAATTCATACAGCAAATAAGTGGTGAGGAGCTGGGATTTGATCCTGAGTCTGGAAACTGGACTTTATTTATTTTTGATATGTGCTGCAGACCTTCAACTTTACTTCAACAGCGGATAACATGCATATGGAAAAAGAAATCACAGAATCATGTCACTTTAGACCTTGAAGAAATATTAGAGGTTACTTAGTGCAATTTCTCTAATATCATAGATAAGGAAACAGCCCATAGAGGTTAAATGACTTGCCCAATTTATATGGCTCTAGCTGTGAAAATCTTCCTTAATTGAGATCTTAGGGATTAAGATGCAGACCTTTGGTGGTTAATTGGAGAATAGATGTCCTAAATTAGTACAGACGTTTTCATTCACTTCCAAATAATTGGGGCTGTAAATATTCCAAGTGGGAATTTCTAAAATAACCCCAGGCCACAAAATACTAGGGACTTTAAGAAAGCTTTCTTATCAAACCAAAACCTCCAAGGTATAACTGCTTCTATAAGCAGAGCTGCAATTTGGCTCAGCAAGTCCCCCTGTAAATAGAAGGAGTATTTAATATCTTATTTTTTCAAGGCTAGGAATTCACTCAGCATCAGGTCAATAGGTTAGCAGAGATGGTGGGAAACAAGAAAGGAAGAAGAGAGGGAAGAGAAACAATAAAAGTTGCATCCACTTAGAGCTAGGAAACAAGCAAAATCAATTTTGCGTATTTTTAAATTGGTAAAAGAACAGTTTTCCATACAGGCTTACATATATTTGCATTTCTTCACCATGGGTGAGAGACACTCACAGACTTAAGTCTGACCCAAGAGAATTCAGACTTAATCACCAAGCAGTCAGCCAATCTCCTCAGTTATATTTTACAGGCAAAAGGAGACATTTAATAGACTTCTCTTTCCAGCAAACCAAATGCTCTAGTGTAGCCAAAGATCAGTTACAATTTTAAAAATCTCAAGAAGGACATTTACATATTGGCTTTTATGAGCTTAAATTCCAAGGTCCAGACAATTATGTAAATAACAATACTCAGGGGGAAAAAAACTTATCTATTTAATTTGGGCTTGTGTTCAAAGCTTGGATACAAATAGTGCCTGAAAGAGGAATAAACATGAACCATAAGAGTTTTCTTATGTGGTTAGTCCTCCTAGGCAGTGAAGGACTGGGTTCTCCACAGATGCTTTCACCAACATTTTTTCTCAGAGCATCATCAGGTAAAACTATAAATAAGCATCTGACTGAGTTGTCTGTCTACTGACCCTGAAGGATTATGGGCAAAAGCTGGAGTGGAAAAGTTATGAAGTAACTTGAAAACTATCAAGAAACATTATTTGATGCACTTAATTGTGATGCAATCAATTTACTGGAATATGAGTTTTAATGTAAATTAACTGAAGCTTAAGAAATAAAGCCTTCCCATGCTTTTTTGGAATGCTTCAAACAGTAATGTTATCTTCCATGTGTTTAAGTTAACCTATTTAACAGATCCTTACTCTGACATGAACTAAGGGGCCCAGCAAATGGAAAGAAAAAAGAAAAAAAAATACCCACAATATAAACTAACACCATTAAGTCCATGACACTGCATAAGTTTTCTTAAAAATTGTGCAACAGCCTTCACTCCTTTGACGAATAAGTGCTGATGTATTCATAATAATTAGGAAGTGTCTGGTTCAAAATCCTGTATTACATTCGCACAAAATAGCCAACAAATCACCCCCTCTCCATGGTCAGGGAATAGTCTGGGACTTGTCAAAAGAGCTGACAGGCTGGTTTCAGCCACTCCCTCCCAGGAAGTCCTGTCAGGCTGACTAATGCAGAAACTCATGGCAACATCTAATGTGCTCAATTTAAAACCTATACAAAAAAGGCTAGCAAGACAACACTGTGAAAATATTAGATTTATTTTTTAAAAACCTTACCAGATACTATCTAACTTATAAGAAGAACCCTCCTCATTCATACAAAAAAAAATTCATTCCATCCATAATTAGCAGCCAGCTTGGCTCCATTTTTGCCTTTGATGGAAGATTTGGAAGGATAATAGGAAAAGGGTTTTATGTTTAGTTCTGCTTTCTTAAATTAAGGGGTTTTTATTTTTAGTCTTAAAAGTCATTGTTAAGTCCTGAAACCTAGCCCAGCCTCTCCAGAACATCAGATAGTTCCATCTCCCTACCCCATATCAGTGACAGACCCTTCCAATATCAAAAATTTAGAATTGTCGTAGCCCAAACAACCCCAATGAGAGGTAATGGAAAGATCAAAGGTGATGGTGGAATTATACATAGACGATAGGACTTAACAAATGAATATGAATGCTGAATCATTAAATTAATTATCTCTTTTAGTCTCCAGTATTTTAGAGTAGCTAGAAGAAAAAACCTAACACTGTGAAATTGTAACCCATGTCAAAGTCTGAAATATGTTCTACAACTAATTGTGGTGCTGTGCTTGGAAATTTATAGCTTTTTTGTATAGATGTTATTGTCCACAAAAAAAGAAAAGTCAGATTGTGATGATAAAAAAGTATCTAAGCCCTCTAGCCTCCTATATTCTGGAGCAGCTAGAAGGAAAAATATGAGAGGATCGTATGGTAGCCCATGACAAATTCTGGGATCTATCCTGTGACTACCTTTTGAAGAGTGCTTTGAAAACAATTGTTTTTTTATTTATTTGCTTTGTATATATGTTATACTATACAATAAAAAAAGTCTTTGTTCATTTGCGCCAGGGTTGCTCAACCTCAGTCC
Source organism: Myrmecophaga tridactyla (assembly GCA_004026745.1). Classification (NCBI taxonomy): domain Eukaryota; kingdom Metazoa; phylum Chordata; class Mammalia; order Pilosa; family Myrmecophagidae; genus Myrmecophaga; species Myrmecophaga tridactyla. Next base: position 40,647 of record PVIY010012665.1, read on the forward strand.
TACTGACACTAAAGCCAGGCAATTTGTTGTAAGGTCTGTTCTGTGTATTATAGGATATTCAGCAGCGTTCCTGGCCTCTACTCAGTAGATGCCAGTAACACCCCCTCTTTGAGTTGTGACAACCAAAAATGTCTCCAGGAATTGCCAAATGACTCCCTCCCCTGCCCCAGTGAGAACACCATATGCAAAAGCTTGGCTCAAGAAATCCTGTTTCATGCGAGCATTTCTACAACAAAATAGATGGCTGTCAAAAAAAGGAAGTGGAGTCTGTGAGGGATCAACAGCAGCCACCTGTAGCTGGGCATTTTTGCTTCCTGTCCAGCCATCACAAGGCCAGAGCTTGTATCATCACTGCAGTGTCCTTTTTGGAGACCCAAGTGTTTACTAACCACAGGCTGACTAAGAAAAGTAGAGCTTTAATTCTAAAAACACAAGCTCCTTAGCCACACTCAGTTCTTTCTAAATCCCTACAGCTGAGGAAAAAAGGACTCCCTTCACACTCTCAACCACATCAACCTAATTGGGTAGCTATGCTCTAATTGCTTTATTTTCTAATTTAAAGAAAACAAACTAGAAAAATTATGCTGTTTTGAAAGAAACTTTTAAAAGGAGATGATTTAAATAAGAATGTCAGCAATCCAAGTTGGCAATACGTGGAGTCACAGGACAGAACTTGCCATTTTTCATCAAAAGCAAATTCCTCTTTCACAAAGTGAGGTCAACAGGTCACAGAAGCTCCTTTACCATATAGGTTGGCCCCTTTAATGATATGAAAATATTAGCCACCAAGGAATGGTCAAGAAGAATTCTCTGCTCCTCATTTAGTGCTCAGACCAGCCAGTCTCAGCCTCTCACTGTCCAACTTCCAGAAAAGACCCACATTACCTGGAGATTGGCAAACTTGCCCATGGTAGAGTTTACTGATTGTTTACCCCATATCCATCCTCCCCTTTACAAATAAAACTCCAACTTTTTTTTTTTTACCCAGTATAATATATATACATATATATTACATTTCTGAACCTCAGTTCTGGCTAGTGAAAGTTAATAGGAAGCTATGGAGTGGACTTCAGGAAAATACCTTAAAACAGGGGCAGACTAAACTAACCTATGCCTTTTGCAACATCCAGAAGCCATAGCTTATACCACCACTGCAGTGGTCTCTTTGGGGACCAAAGTGTTTACTAACCAGAAGAAGGCCAAAAAAAAGTACTCTTTGGTCTTCCTTTTCTTCCAGCCTGGAATGCAGACACCATATGGGAGATGGGACAGCCATCTCATGACCATGAGACAATAAGCCCACACTAAAGATGGCTGGGCAGAAAAACAGAAGGAAGCATGGTCCCTGGTGGGACCTCTATACCAGCACTGGTATATTAGTTTCCTAGGGTTGCCATAACAAATAAATACAAACTTAACTACATTAGTGACTAAAAACGATGGAAATTTATTCTCACACAGTTCTGGAGCTAAATATCCCAAAACTGGCAGGGCTATGTCCCTCTGACTATCCAGAATATATAAATAAATCTTACAACTCAACAACAAAAAGACACGCAATCCTATTTAAAAAGGGGGCAAATACTTGAATAGACATTTCTTCAAAGAAGATATACAAATGGCCAAGAGGCACATGAAAACATGCTCAACTTAATTAGCCAGTAGAGAAATGTAAATCAAAACCACAAGGACATACCATTTCACACTCCCTAGAGTGGCTATTCCTTAAAAAAATAGAAAATTACAAATATTGGAGAGGATGTGAAGAAATAGGAACACTCATTCATTTGTTGGTGGGAACGTAAAATGGTGGAGCTGCTGTTAAAGACAGTCTGGCAGTTCCTCAGGAAACTAAGTACACAATTACTATATGATCCGGCAATCCCAGTACTAGGTATATAACCAGAAGAACTGAAAGCAAGAACTCAAACAGGTATTTGCACACCGATGTTCATAGCAGCATTATTCACAATTGCTAAAAGATGAATGCAATCCAATATCCATCAACTGATGAATGGAAAAACAAAATATAATATACACATAAAATGGGATAGAGTTCAGCTGTAAAAAGGAATGAATTTTGGATGCATGATACAACATGGATGAATCTTGATGACACCATGTGGAGTGAAATAAGCCAGACAAAAAAGGACAAATACTGTATGAGTTCACTGATATTAAATAATAATAATATGCAAATTCAAAACATCAGAAACTAGAACATAGGTACCAGAGATCCAATGTGGATGGAGAATGTGGAGTTAACACTTAAATGTGGAGTTTCTTTTGGGGGTGATGAAAGGTTTTGGAATAGGTGGTAGTGACAATACACAACATTGTGGATGTAATTAAATTAGGTTGCATATATGTTACCAGGATAAAATCAAAAGAAAAACATAGAACTGTATAACACAAAGAATGAATCCTTATGTAAAGTATGGACTATACCTAATAGAATAATTATAATAACATTGTTTCATCAACTGTGACAAAGGCACCACACTGCAAAATTATAATATAGGGAAAACTGGGGGGGTGGATGTCAGATATGGGAACTCTAGACCATCTGCATAATTTTTCTGTAAACTGACAACTGTTCTAATACAAAATAATAAATTAGTAAGATCTGTGTTAGGACCCTCATCCAAATCTCAATGTGTGAACCACGAAGTATCAGGGTTACCTGGGGTATTTCTTTAAAACTCTGGTTCTTTGCCTTCAAAATGGATTTGCTGAACCAGAATCTCTGAAGGGGTACCTGAGAACTTACATATTTCCAAGGTTCCCTGGAAGCTGTTCTGTACAGTGAAGTCTGAGAACCACTGCAGTCTTTTCTGACTTTAACAGTGTTTTTCTCCACATTGACTTCAATTTGAATAATTGGCCTTTAATACTTAGGGTGAATTGTCTACATCCAGTTCTGTTGATTTTGTAGTTAAGCCTGCTTATGCTTCACTGATTAAACAAAATGTGTTCCCTTAGCAATAAAAAAAATTATCTTTCTTATACTGAGTCTACAGATTTTGAAAATTACCTGATAACCGAGCCTAGACTTTAATTTTGTGTTATGTTCTTTATTTTTATTTTATGGTCCTCTTTCTTAGCTACCATGGTTTACTATCATAGCAGATAATAAATGTAACCTAATAACATGGTTATAAATATTAGAAATATAATAGTTAATATAATGTTATATTTTAAATGTAATATTTAATATAATATAAATATAATTAAAATTATAAATATAATAACATGGTTTACTATGGCATAGGAGAACCATATTAAAATATCAGAGCCAAGGGAAAAAGTCATCACCAATATATGATTTCTGTTATGACAGAGGGGCACTGTTCTGGTTTGCTAGCTGCCGGAATACAACACACCAGAGATGGATTGGCTTTTAATAAAAGGGGATTTATTTTGTTGGTTCTTCAGAGGAAAGGCAGCTAACTTTCCACTGAGCTTCTTTCTTATGTGGAAGGCACAGGATGGTCTCTGCTGGTCTTCTCTCCAGGCCCCTGGGTTCCAACAACTTTCCCCAGGGTAACTTCTTTCTGCATCTCCAAAGGCCTGGGCTGAGCTGCAAGTGCTGAGATGAGGAATACCGAGCTGCTTAGGCTGTGCTACATTGCGCTCTCTCATTTAAGCACCAGCCAATTAAGTCAAACGTCACTCATTGCAGCAGACATCCCTCCTAGCTGACTGCAGATGTAATTGGCAACAGATGAGGTTCACGTACCGTTGGCTTATGTCCACAGCAACAAGACTAGGTATGCTCACCTGGCCAAGTTGACAACTGAATCTAACTAACACAAGCACCATGCATCATGAAGTACATAAAAAATAGAACTTGTTTGGGTCAGATTCATTACTCCCCCAGGATTAATCAAATCCCTGGCTTGTGAGGAAATTTATTGTATTTTCCTTTGTCACTTATTTCTTTAATTCTTGCTTTTCAACTTCCCCCAAACAGCCTGATGCGTGCCATTAGGGATTAAGCGGCAATCCCAAAATGTGGCTCCTGACTATCCAATCACGAGTTATAAATCCTTCCTTAAGCCCCTGCAATTTTGCCATTCACTAAGTGTTAATGGTGGCTTCTTCCCCTCCATCATTTACAGATAAGGGGAGAGAAGCAATTATCTGAGGAATCAGGCTTTGAGCTGGGACTCTGAACTTCCTGAGTGTCAGCCAGTGCAAGAGCTCCAAATCCCTGGGTTTCCCACTCAGAATGCAGGCTTTTGGAGACAGAACCAGAAAACTGATGTAGAGTAGAAATGCTCATGGCAAACAGGCTGCACAGACAAGGCTTCAGGCCAAGTAGACACTGATCCCAAGCACATTAAAGGTCAAAGGAAAGGATTGTTTTATTTCCTAGAAATTGAAATGCCAGAACCACACCCACCTCAAATCCCTTCCAAATCCGCTAAACTCAGTTAGAAGCCAGCCCCAGATGGGGGCAAGTGGGGGTGAGATTCTTCTGGCTTTAAAACTGGGCTGTGATACATTAACTGCATCCTGCTGAGAACCTTTGCAGTCTCCAGAGGTAAAACCAATGTCTGTGTTAGAGGCCCCCAAAATGAACATTCAAACCTTTGTTCCCCAATGTGCACTAGGACTGTTCCTTTACCAGGCCTTCCCACTCGTCAGGGGACCTGCAAATCTACAGCAGAGAAACCACCTCACTTATGGCTGTTTCAAATATTGGCACGAATTGAAAAGATAGGAGATAGTGTTCCATGGGGCTTCCTAGAGGCTCCTCTTCAAGTTGTCTGTTTTCTGTTTAGAGGGCACAACGGGTTAAGGTTAATCCTCTTTGGTCTCCCCATGCCACCTAAGCATGCTTAGAAAAGGGTGCCAGAGAAACAAAACTTCATCCCTTCCCCCAGTTTTATTGGGCTCTGTGTTGTGATTGCATTTAGTTCTGAACTTGGACAAAATTATCTGATTGCTAAGTGCCACCTTATTCAGGGTAATTTTTCTCCATTCTGAACCTTGTAATATTTCACATCTATATTGTGTACATGGTGTTCAGTGAAGGTTGCCTGATCTTGTATGTAGGCATATATCTCCTATCTCCTCTCTCTCTGTATAAGCTTCTGAAAGTGGCTTAATCTCACATACAGTAAATGAGCAATAATTTGTAATTAAACCAGTAAAATCTTAAAGCAACACCTATTTTCTATTTGGAGATTATCAGAATAAGCTTCATTGTGTGGAAAATGAATGGACCAGTTTTATACTTTAGTCCAAAGCAGACTTGGCCAAAAACATCAGGAACACCATGGTTACTCCTGCCCCTTACCAGTACTCAGAAACAAATATTTGGGAGGTCCAAACATCTTGTGAAAAGTTGGGCTATGACAGTAACCAACACCAAACTTCTAAATGCTATGATTAAGACAAGGATATGCAATGACACTGAAATCACTTTATAATGCTTAACAATAGCATGTGTGACAGGGAATTTGGCATCAGTGCCGCTGTCTCCCTACTCGGAGGAAGAGAATGAGGATAAATAAGGAAATATTGGTTAGGTAACTAAGGACAATAGAATCTTGGAATAAAAATATCCAGTTGTCAGTAGGATATACACTCATAAGCAAATTTCTTCAACTTGCTCTTTGGAGATTAGATTGCAGCTTTGCCAGAATCTCAGTTTTCATGGCTCACTCCCTGGGACCTCCCCACCAGCAAAGGAAATGAAAGGTCAAATGTCTCTTACAGAAAATAATAGCTCAGGTTTCTAGACTGTTCATTTAATAAGAGTTTATTGGATGCTAAATATGAAACTAACACAATGCTAAGACACCTGTGCTAATTGCTTTTCTCCAAAGATGCCCTAAAACCATGCCTTCTGGTACTTCACTGTTATGTACTCCCCTCCCCTTTAATCTGAACCCTCACTTTGGGGTCTTTACAACTCATTTTTGACTAATGGATTATGGCTAAAGTAATGCTGCATGGCTTTTAAAGCCAGATCAAAAGAGGCCTTGCAGCTTCCACTGTGATCTCTTCGGGGTACTTGCCCTAGGAGAAACCAATCACTATGTAAGGAGTTCAAACACCCTGAGACTGTGAAGATTTTAGAAGCCCAAGATAATTATGTAAGAAGCCACATGAAAAGAGAGAGGGATACCCAGATAGCCGATAGCTTTTCCAGCTCTTTTGCAGGAGTCAGATATGTGACACAAGAAGCCATCTTGGGTGTCCAGATCTCTTCCTTCAGATCTCTCCCACTGTCTGACTACAACTACAAGAGAGACCTCAAACAGTAATAGCCTAGCTAACATAAATGAAAAACAGGACGGATAAGAATAAATTCTTTTTGTAAATCTGTAAGATTTGGGGTGGTTTTTTACACAGTAATAACCGAACTAACTTCAATAAACATTTTATTTTTATTAAAAGGCAAAGACCACAAGATCAAAACTGAAAAATCAGCAGTGTTTCTAAAAGCAAGTAATAAGCAATCTGAGGAGAAAATAAAAACATTCCATTTACAATAGACATTTACAAAAAGAATCAAATATGGAAGAATAAATCTAACCAAGGATATAAAGGACTCATACAGAGAAAACTACAAAATATTACTAAAAGAAATCAAAGAAGACCTAAATAAATGGAAGGATATTCCATGTTCATGTATTGGAAGACTAACTATTGTTAATATGTCAATTTTACCAAAAGCAATTTACAGATTCAATGCAATCCCAATCAAAAACAGCCTTCTTTGTAGTCATGGAAAATTTAATCATCAAGTTTATATGGAAGGGTAAGGGGCCCTGAATAGTCATAGTCATTTTGAAAAATAAGAATAAAATTGGAGGGCTTACACTTCCTGGTCTTGAATTTATTACAAAGCCACAGTAATCAAAACAGCATAGTACAGACTCAAAGGCAAACATATAGGCCAAAGAAAGTGAATTGAGAGTTCAGAAATCAACCCTCACACTTATGGCTTACTGATTTTTGACAAGGGTGCCAAGTCCACTCAATTGGGATAAAATAGTCTCTTCAACAAATGGTGCCAGGAAAATTAGATCTCTATTTGCCCAAGAATGAAGGCAGACCCCTATCACACACCATATATAAAAATCAATTCAAAATGGATCAAAGACCTAAATATAAGAGCCAGAACTATAAAATTCCAGAAGAAAATGTATGAAAGCATCTTCAGAACCTTGTGTTAGGTAATGGCTTCTTACATCCAAAGCACAAGCAACAGCACAAAAAGTAGATAAATGAGACCTCATCAAGATTAAATACTTTTTGCCTCAAAGGACTTTATCATGAAAGTAAAATGACAACCCACAAAATGGAAGAAAATATTTGAAGATCACATATCCAATAAGGGTTCAGTATCTAGAATATATAAAAAATATTTCAACTCAACAATAAAAAGTTAAAAAAAAATTTTAATGGGGAAAATATTTGACTAGACCTTTCTACAAAGAAATAAACAAATAACCAAAAAGCACATGAAAAGATGCCCACATTATTGGTTACAGGGAAATGCAAATCAAAACCACAATGATGTGCCATTCCATACCCCCTAGAATGGCTATCATTAAAAACAAAATTACAGCTGTTAGAGAAGACATGAGAAATAGGAACACTCATTAATTGTTGATGGGACTTTAAAATGATGCGGCTACTGCAGAAGATAGTTTGGCAGTTCCTTAGGAAGTTAACTATAGAATTCCCACATGACCTGATGTGGTAGTTAGATTCAGTTGTCAACTTGACCAGGTGAAGGTGCCTTGATCTATTGCTGTGGACATGAGCCAATGGTGTGTGAACCTCATCTGTTGCTGATTACATCTGCAGTTGGCTAGGATACGTGCCTGCTGCAATGAATGATGCTGATTTAATTGGCTGGTGCTTAAATGAGAGCACAACATAGCACAGCCAAAGCAGCTCAGCATACCTCATCTCAGCACTTGCAGCTCAGCCCAGGCCTTTGGAGATGCAGAAAGAAATCTCCCTGGGGAAAGTTGTTGGAACCCAGAGGCCTGGAGAGAAGGGCAGCAGAGACCATCCTGTGCCTTCCACCTAAGAAAGAGCCTCAGTGGAAAGTTAGCTGCCTTTCCTCTGAAGAACCAACAAAATAAATCCCCTTTTATTAAAAGCCAATCCATCTCTGGTGTGTTGCACTCTGGCAGCTAGCAAACTAGAACGCCTGACAATCACACTTCTAGGTATATACCCAAAAGAACTGAAAGCAGGAACTTGAACAGATATTTGCAAACAGATGCTCATATCAGCATTATTCATAATTGCCAAAAGTAAGTAATCCAAGTGTCCATCAACTAAAGAGTGGATAAATAAAATGTGGTATATCCCCACAATGGAATATTACTCAGGCATAAAAAGGGATGAAGTCCCGATACATGCGACAACATGGATGAACCTTGAAGACACCATGTTGAGTGAAATAAGCCAGACAAAAAAGGTTTAAATTATGTGATCTCACTGATACTAAATAATTAGAATAAGCAAACTAACAGAGTAAAAATTTAGAATATAATTACCATGGGGTGGGGTGGGGGTAAAGAATATGCAGTTAAGGCTTAAAATGTACACAGATTCTATTCAGTGATGGGAAAGTTCTGGTAATGGGTGATGGTGATGGTAACACTACATTATGAACATAATTAACAGCACTGAATCATATTTTTGAATGCGGTTAAAAGGAAAAATTTTAGTTGTATATATGTTACAAGAAAAAAGTTTAAATCTGTGGAACTGTACAACATAAACAGTGCATCCTAACTTAAAGCATGGTCTAAAAGTGTACTTTCACCAATTGTAGCAAATATATCACACCAAAGTAAGGTATTAATAAAAGGCTGGCATATGGGAATCCTGCATTTTATGCATGATTTTTCTGTAAAACTACTACTTTTCTAATTTAAAAAAGTAATTAAGTGACAACTGCACATATATTTTATGCAATTTTATTCAGAAATATTCACATATCATATAATCATCCAAAATATACAATCAATGATTGACCATATTATCATATAGTTGTGCAGTCGTCATCACAATCAATTTTTTAACATTTTCATTACTCCAAAAAATAAGAATAAAAAATAAAACTTAAAAAGCATACCCAAAGGTGGGCCATGGTGGCTCAGCAGGCAAGAATGCTTGTCTGCCATGCCAGAGGACCCAGGTTTGATTCCCGGTTCCTGCCCATGTAAAAAAAAAAGCATACCCAAAATATCCTATGTCCTTTATCACCTGCATTAGTCAGGGTTTTCTAGAGAAACAGAACCAACAGGAGATATCTGTAAATATGAGATTTATGAAAGTGTTTCATGCAACCATGGGAATGGAAGAGTCCAAAATCCACAGGGCAGACTGTGAAGCTGGCAACTCCGATAAAGGGTCTGGACAAACTCCACAGGAGAGGCTCACTGACTGAAGAAGCAGTGAAAAAGTCTCTCTTCTTCCTTCCAAGTATTCAACCAATTGGACTATCTCATTGATGAAAGGCATACCTTAGTTGATCACAGATGTAATCAGCCACAGATGCGATCAACTGACTGATGATTTAATACACCAGCCTTCTGGTTTATCAACCAGTTATGAAATATCCTTGCAACAACACTCAGGCCAGTGCATGCCTCACCAGACAACTGGGCATCATCACTTGGCCAAGTTGATACCAGACCCTAACCATCACATCCCCTTTGTTATTTATTTATTAGCCTAATTTTTTACTCATCTGTCCATAGACTGGATAAAGGGAGTGTCAGCCACAAGATTTTCACAATCACATGGTCACACTGTAAAAGCTATATAGTTATACAATCATCTTCAAGAATCAAGGCTGCTGGATTACAGTTCAACAGTTTCAGGTACTTCCTTTGGCTATTCTAATGTACTAAAAACTAAAAAGGGATATCTATAAAATGCATAAGAATAACCTCCAGAATGCCCTCTCAACTCTATTTGAAATCCCTCAGCCACTGAAACTTTATTTTGTTTCACTTCTTTTACCACTTTTAGTCAAGAAGGCTTTCTCAATCTCATGGTGCTGGGTCCAAGCTCATCCCTGGGAGTCATGACCCACATTGCATATTACAATGTAACTGTTAACAATTGAACACAAAAGTTGAAGAGATCCCATTTCTTTATTTATTTTTTCATTTCTCACACTTTGGGTGTAAGTTCTAGGAAACCACCTCTTTTTCCAACCTTTCACTTTCAAGCTATTTTTGTTCTTGGGTCTAAAATGAGTCTCCTATAGACTACATATAGATGGGTCCTGTTTTTAATCCATTCTGCCACTCTATGTCTTTTTATATTTTAAATATATCATACCACTGCCTTCTCGTCTCCATGGTTCCTGCTGACAAAACCACACATGGTCTTGTCAAGCGTCCCTTGTATGTAATGGATCACTTTTTTCTTGCTGCTTTCAGAATTCTCTTTGTCTTTGACATTTGACAACTCTGATTAGTAAGTGTCTTTGATCTGTTCTGTTTGGGGTATGCTACATGTCCTGGTCTGAATCTGTGGTGGACCCCAGAAAAGCCATGTCCTTTGATCCTCATTCAATATTGCTGGGTGGGAGCATTTTGATTGTTTCCATGAAGATGTGACCCACCCAGTTGTGGGTGGTAACTTTTGATTAGATGATTTCCATGGAGGTGTATCTCCACCCACTGAAGTTGGAGTTGCTTACTGGAATCCTTTAAAAGAGGGAACATTTTGGAGAGAGTCCCTTTTGGTAGAGCCACATGAAAGCCAGCAAATGCTGCCATGTTCACCATGTGCCCTTCCAGCTGAGACAAAAACATTGAACGTCACCGGCCTTCTTGAACCAAGGTATCTTTCCCTGGATGCCTTACATTGGACATTTCTATAGACTTGTTTTAATTGGGACATTTTCTTGGCCTTAGAACTGTAAACTAGCAACTTATTAAATTCCCCTTGTTAAAAGCCACTCTGTTTCTGGTATATTGCATTCCAGCAGCTAGCAAACTAGAACACTACACTTCTTGGATCTTTAATTTTATGTCTTTCTTAAAAGATGGGAAATTTCCAGTGATTATTTCCTTCATTATTTTTTCTGCCCCTTTTCCTTTTTCTTCTCCTTCTGGGACACCCATAACATGTATATTCATGCACTTCATGTTGTCATTCAATTCCCTGAGATCCTGCTCATATTTTTCCATTCTTTTCTCTATCTGTTCTTTTGTGTATAGGATTTCAGATGTTCTGTCCTCTAGTTCACTAGTCCTTTCTTCTTCATCTCTTTTGTCATATTTTCCCTCAACTTGTTGATTTGATTTTTGATGTGATTTAGCCTGTTTGTTTAAATATCTTTAATAAGTTTTTTCAACTCCTGTACCTCGTTTGAAATGTTAGTTTGTTCCTTTGACTGAGCCATAACTTTGTTTATTCTAGTATGGCTAGTAATTTTTTGCTGATGTCTAGGCATCTGATTTCCTTGACTGGTTGAATCTGGAGGTTGTTTTTCACTCTTTTACTTAGGGTTTACTTGTTGGTTGGCTTTGTCCTCTATATGTTCCTTGGCATTCAATTCAACTTCTTCTAGACCATTAGCATAGCTTCTGTTTAACTGATCAGAACTTTTCTGCTCTTATTTTTCTGGTTCTTGCCCTGCCTATATGGAACCTTTTTTGTCAGGAGGATCTCCCCAGATATGATTGACCCCAATCAGATTTTCCCAGACCAGACATGCCCAGGTCTCCGGAGGAGGGTATAATTAGTATCCAGTTTCTCTAAGGATAAGGCCTAGCAGTTGTCAGACTCTCCTATAAAGCCTCTAGACTCTGTGTTTTACCTATCCTGCCCTATCCTGCCCAGCAGGTGGCACTTATCTGCTTGCAGCTCCCCACTGGCATAAAGTGATGCAGTGCCATTAATTCTCAGCAAACCCTGTCCCTGCCAAGGGCATGATTGAGACAGAGGCTGAGGTAGACAGCAAACATAAGCTGTTTCTGCTTTCCAGCCCCTAGGACTCTGAATTCCCTGAAGGAGGGCCACTACTTGAGCTTCCCCCTCCCCTTTTCTTGGGGGATATATGTACTCTAGGGAATTATCTCCCCCACTTGACTTGTTACTTTGTCTCTCAGACCTATCTTAACTCCACCCTCACTGGGTCCTGCTGACAAATGAGAATGCCTGAGGCTTTCTCTAATGAGCTACTCAAAATAGTTTTTAAAAGAAAAAAAAATTCTTTTCAAAGCCAGTACTCAGCCCCCAAGTTTCACCAATCAAGAATTGGAGTTGGTACCCAGCTGTATGCACCCCTTTTTGGGACACAGCCCCTTTCCAGTTTTCTGAGCTCAGCTGGCTCCAAATGCCTCTGTCTTTATTCTTTTTTATTTAATTTAATTTTATTTTTTTCCATCAGCCCTGCCTCCTCTCTGCCAGGAGACATCTCGGAGTTCCTTTCCTGGTTGATCTGGGTTTATCTGTGCCTGTACTGTATCAGCTGTCCAGATTTGTAAACTAAAACTGCGATTGAAGCTTGGCCGAGCTGCCTTCCCTCACACCTAGTACAGACTACTTCAAGTTAATTAACAAGAATTTGTTGATTAATTCCACAATTGGAGCTTGGTTGAGCTACCTTCCTTGCTTCTAGTAGAGATTATTTCTTTTTCCCTCAAGGAACCAACTCCAAAACACTCTGCCATGCCAGTGGGGGAGGGGAATCAGCCTCCATGACTTGAGAGACTAATACAGTTCTGACCTGTGAACGCAACCATTCCACCCATTCCAGACTGGGTATATAATGTGTGTCCAGTCACGGAATACCCAAAACAGTTGTTCCAGACAGTTTTTGGCTCTTTATTAGCTGCCCTAGCAGACTAAATAAATTTGACATCTCATTACACTATCATCTTACCCTGCCTCCTGCACATATATTTTGAAAATAAAAAGTTGTGATGAAAGAGAAGGGAAGAAAAGGGCAAAACCTTGTCTTTGGAGAACTTAGATTTCAGGTAAGGAAGCAACATACCCACAGAAAGCAAAATAATACCCTACAACATAACTCATCCACAAATACAAAAAGAATCTTCTTCAACTAAGGAACTGCTTTAAGGTGCTTGCAACTAGACTTGTAAAGGAAGAAAATGGCATCATCCCTTCCAAGGAGATTAGCCAAATGAACCCTGGCAATGAGCTATCACATCTATGAAAAGAGTAAAGACAGAACCTAGAAACATTGATGAAATGTGGAGCAGAAAAGTGAGCAGAGAAAAATGACAAAGTGCATTATAAAAAATTCAGATGTTCACATTAAAATTGTAAACAAAAGTAATATAAAATAAAGCAAGGCACTACTTTTTCAACTATCCAATTGGCAAAGATCTGCTCACATCTACAAAAAGAGTAAAAACAGACCTAGAAACATTGATGAACTGTGAGGCAGAAAAGTGAACAAGAAAAATAGCAAGGTACATTATTTAAAAAGTTCAGATGCTCATATTAAAAAAATATAGTCAAAAGTAATGTAAAATAAAGCAAGACACTACTTTTCAACTATTTAATTTGCAAAGATCTTTTAAAAATGATAATATGCAGACCTGCAGGATTCAACAAAACCCATGTGTGCTTCTGGCAGGAATATACCATAAATGAATTCAATTTTTCTGCAGGGCAATATGTATCAAAAAGTCTTTAAAATAATCTATCTTGGCCATACTTAATTTCCAGAAATTTAATTGGAGGAAATTATCAGACATTTACAAAAAGAAAATTATTGTGTAAGGGTTTTGTTTTTTTTTTTGGTAGATTTAACAGCATGAATTAAATACAACCTAAATATGCAGTGATTGGGAAAAGGTTAACTCTGGTATATAATTGTGTGATATGCACAGTATTTAACAACTGGAATGGCACAGATACTGACCAATTATAATTATAACTAACACATCAACCAGTCAAAAAGGACATACCAACCAATCAAAAATCAAAGGACAAATCAAACATAACAGATATACCAACCAATTAGACTAGAGGTATAAATAGCCTACCTATGGCTACAACGTTCATCAGTTGGATGTCAGGCTAGGAACTGGTCCCTCCATATAACTAAAAATCATGTAACTGTTAAATATCATGCTTTAAATAATTTTAATGATGTAACAATGAAAATTAAGTGAAAAAAAGAGAGAAGACCTTGTCATAATCCTTATGTACATATACTGAAAAAAGAAAAAGAAATACACCAAAAGATTAACAGTGGTTGTCTTTGTTGTCAGGATTTTCAGTGGCTTACTCATTTTCTAATTTTGTACTTTTCTTGGTTTTGAAATCTTCTATTATAAACACGCATTATTTTCATAAGTTATTTTTAAATCCACATGGTATAAAAGAAAGAAAATAGAAATGATCTGAAAATTGTGTTTGGTTGGAGTGTATAAAGTTTGATTTGGTCTGATTAACAGAGAGGAAGGAAAGTTCTGTTTTGATGTAGAGTATGGGAACCATAAGAACTTGGGGATGAGAATGGACAAAGCATGAGCAGAAGGAATTCTAAATTCTTGAACAAGACAATCACATCAGGAAACCAATGTTTGGATGAAGGTAATTCTAATGGCTAGGAAGGTATCTGGTGGAAAGAGAAGAGAAAGGCAGAATACTCAAAGAGAGCTCTACAATATTCCTGGCTGCTAAGCCAACATGTGCATGCATACACATCCATGATTTATGTTTCATTCACCCTGTTAGGATTTTGACTTTAGCAAAGTATGTCTGCTATTGTTTGTAGTGTATCTAGCAGTAATTCAACATCTATCTTATCACTAAATGAGGCTTTGTCAACCTTCTCCCAGTTAAGTTACCTTTTTAAAAAGGGGAGAAACAGGAAGAAAGCAGCATACTAACACTTTTGATCAATGACACAAAATTAATAAAGTCTGAATTTTTACTTACCCATGGCAAAAGAGCTTTGGGTCAGCTTTGGGTCTAAAAGCATCCCCGCTCTTTTCTTTCTTTCTTTTTAATTTGTTCTTTCTTTTTATTTTTCTACTTTTTATTTGGAAATAATTTCAAACACATAGAAAAGTTGTAAGAATAAGAAGAGAAAAAAAGAACTCTGTATATACTTTATCCAGATTCACCAACTATTAACATTTTACTCTGTTTATCATTTGTTTTTATCTCTCCCTCTCCCTCTCCCTTGCTCTCTGTATATAATACAAATATATAATTTTTTGAATCATTTAAAAGTAAGTAGCACACAGCATTTGTTGCCTAAAAATAGGGAGATTCTCACATGAAGCCATAGTACAGTTTAGAACATCAACAATTTTAACGCTGATGTGATAATTTCATCTAATCTATTACCCATATTCCAATTTTGTCAATTGACCTAATTATGCCCTTGTTGGCATTTTTCCTTCAGTTCAGGATTCAGTCTAGGGCCTGCTATTGCATTTAGTTATCATGTCTTTTGAGTCTCCTTTCATTTGGAACATTTCCACATGCAAAAGAAAAAGGCATCCCATTTAATTCAGTTTCATTTGAGTTGCACACCTTCCAAATTAACTTTGTCAAGGAATCGCCACCAATTAATTATTCCCAGATTTAACTTCAACTGACACTCTATCTGATCCTTCCTATACTGGAACTCCAGATAACACAAAGTCTTTGGGTGATAGGTATAGTTATATCGTCCCAAAGCATTTTGTTTTTCTTACCCTGGGAAAGGATAAGAACGACCCAATGTTGCAAATTTTATTCCTTGTAAATATGAATGGGTGGCCATTTATTTTAAGAAACCATATTCTCTAATGTATTGCTGTAGAAGGCACTACAGACTCTTCTTGGATGGTGAATTGCTAAATCACTCCACTACGATAAATATTTTCCCAATCCCCTCCTCCACCTGTCTTTTTCTGAAGCACCATGACATTTTGACAGTCAGCCTGACATGAGAGAGCTCATTCCTCTTCAATTACCGTGATAAATGTAAGGGCAGAGATGGCTGTGGTTGATAGGCCCAACTTAAATAAAGCTTCCAGATGAGAACTTCTGATCACTATTGTTTCCATCTGAACCTATTAAACAGTTACTAATCCATATAAGGCTTGTAGTCAAACCATATGGGTGGGAGAAACTTGACTACTAGATTGAACGCATAGACACACTGGCAGACTGAAAAAGTACACCTACCCCAATGTCACGGTTTATTTGCATGCAATCCCAGCCAAATCAATATCTCCATTTGTTTTAGTTTGTTAAAGCTGCCAGAATGTAATATATCAGAAATGAAATGGCTTTTAAAAAGAGAATTTATGGAGAGTGCCAAGATGGCAACTTAATAAGGTGTGGGGTTTAGTTCATTCTCCAGAGCAGCTAATAAATAGCCAGGAACAGTACAGAACAACTGTTGGGGCCATGTCAGTGGCTGGGCACACAGAGTACCCCAGTCTGGACCAGCTGGACTGGCTGCGAGCCCACCCGGAACCATGAGTTCCCCAAGCCGCTGCAGCTCCCCCACAGGCTGCTTCCCAGAGAGGAAAGGAAAGAGACGTTACTAGCAGCACAGGCAGAGTGCAACTATGCTCCAATTGTGGAATTAATTCACAAATTCTGACTACAAAAAATAGGCCCCCAGCTCAGCTGAACCTCAAGTCAAAGTGGATATTACTGATTTTTGCCCCAGTTCTGAGGGGGTAGGGCTGACAGAAAAAGAAAAAATGAAACTGAGATTTTTTGGATTGGATAGCACATAATACTTGAAAGGGTCTGGGCTCTGAAGGAAAGGAGGGTGCACATAGGATCCGAAGGTACACAAAGCAACATACAAACTTATGCTCTTGACCGGCAAACCCAAGGAACAGGGATCATGCTCTGAGAGGGATTTTTCTCTTCCTTTTTTGTGGCTGTGTTTCTATGGCTTGACTGCCTTTGGATACAGTGCCAGGGCTTCTCAGGTTCCCCCAGGCATAGGCAGAAACAAGATTATTTGAGAGCTTGTCTGAAGCCTGTGCCTTCCCCAGGAGAGGGGTGGGGCCAGCTCATGTGGATTCCATCCTTCAAGGAATTCAGACCCCAGGTTCTGGAAAATTGAAGTGATTAAAGCCAGCCTACAACCGCTCCTCTGTCTCTACCACGCCCACAGCAGGGAGAGCCTGCTGAAGTTAAATGCTGGTGGGACCCACAGGCAGAAAAGCACCACAAAGTGGGCAGGATAGAAAAAACACAGAGACTTAAGAAAGGCTTTCAACCTGCTGGGTCTCACCCTCATGGAAAACTGATGCAGGTGACTCTTTCCTCCTGAGAAGAGGCCAGTTTGGTTGGGAAAAATCTGGCTGGGGTCTATAATACCTAAGTAGACCCTCCTAAGGGGTGGGGGTGAGAGGCACCATACAGGCAGGGCAAGAAATAGGAAAACAAGAACTGACAAAACCTGATCTGTTAAACAAAACCTAAGCTAGTGGTCTAGAATAAGCTGAATGTAATGTCAAAGAACAGATAGACAACAAAGTCATCCAGCAAGAAAATCTTAGGTAAAAGAAGTGAAAACAATCTCCAGAATAAACTAATTAAGGTAAATAAAATGCCTAGACACCAGCAAAAAATAACAAATCACAATAGGAAAATTGAAGATATGGCCCAGTCAAAGGAACAGATCAACAATTCAAATGAGTTACAGGAGTTGAAACAATTAATTCAGAATATACAAACAGACATGGAACACCTCATCAAAAATCAAATCAAAGAATTGAGGGAGGATATACAGAAGGCAAGGCATGAACAGAATGTAGAAATTGAAAGTTTGAAAAAACAAATCACAGAACTTATGGGAATGAAAGGCACAGTAGAAAAGATAAAAAAAAACAATGGAAACCTACAATGTCAGATTTCAAGAGGCAGAAGATAGGATTAGTGAACTGGAGGACTGAACAAGTAAAATCCACAAGCAAAAGAAAATATAGAGAAAAGAAAGGAAAAATATGAGCAGGGACTCAGGGAAGAGAATGACAACATGAAGCGCACAAATATAAGTGTTGTGGGTGTCCCAGAAGGAGAAAAGAAGGGAAAAGGAGGAGAAAAACTAATGGAGGAAATTATCACTGAAAATTTCCCAACTCTTATGAAAGACTTAAAATTACAGATCCCAGAAGTGGAGCATACCCCTAACACAATAGATCCAAAGAGATGTACTCCAAGACACTTACTAATCAGAATGTCAGATGTCAAAGAGAAAGAGAGAATCTTGAAAGCAGCAAGAGAAAAGCAATCCATCGCAAACAAGGGAAGCCCAATAAGACTATGTGTAAATTTCTCAGCAGAAACCATGAAGGCAAGAAGACAGTGGGATGATATATTTAAATTACTCAAAGGGAAAAACTGCCAACCAAGAATTTTATATCCAGAAAAATGGTCCTTCAAAAATGAGAGGGAAATTAAACCATTTTCAGACAAAAAATCACTGAGAGAATTTTTGACCAAGAGACTGGCTCTGCAAGAAATACTAAAGGGAGCACTAGAGACAGATATGAAAAAACAGGAAAGAGAGTTGTGGAGAAGAATGTAGAAATGAAGACTATCAGTAAATGTAAAAAGAAGAAAAAATAGATATGACATATAAAATTCAAAAGGCAAAATAATAGGAGAAAGTACTACCCGTACAGTAATAACACTAAATGTTAATGATTAAACTCCCTAATCAAAAGACATAAACTGGCAGAATGGATTAAAAAACAGGATCCATCTGTATGCTGTCTACAGGAAACACATCTTAGGCCCAAGGATAAACATAGGTTGAAAGTGAAAGGTTGGGAAAAGATATTTCATGCAAATAACAATCAGAAAAGAGCAGGAGTAGCTATACTAATATCCAACAAATTAGACTTCAAATTTAAAACAGTTAAAAGAGACAAAGAAGGACACTGTGTATTAATAAAGGGAACAATTCAATAAAAAGACATAACAATCATAAATATTTATGCACCAAGCCAGAATGCTCCAAAATACATGAGGCAAACACTGAAAAGAGAAATACACACATCTACCATAATAGTTGGAGACTCCAATTCCCCACTCTCATCAACGGACAGAACATCTAGACAGAAGATCAATAAAGAAACAGAGAATCTGAATAACACAATAAATGATCTAGACTTAACATTTATAGAACATTACACCCCAAAACAGTAGGATATACCTTTTATTCAAGTGCTCATGGATCATTCTCAAAGGATAGACCATAAGCTGGGTCACAAAGCACGGCTCAATATGTTGAAAAAGATTGAAATCATACAAAACACTTTCTCAGATCATAAAGGAATGAAGTTGGAAATCAATAATAGAAAGAGAGCCAGAAAATTCACAAATATATGGAGGCTCAACAACACACTCTTAAACAACCAGTGGGTCAAGAAAAAAAATTACAAGAGAAATCAGTAAATATCTCGAGGCAAATGAAAATGAAAACACAACATATTAAAATTTATGGGATGCAGCAAAGGCAGTGCTGAGGGAAATTTATCGCCCTGAATGCCTATATCAAAAAAGAATAAAGGGCAAAAATTCAGGAATTAACTGTCCACTTGGAAGAACTGGAGAAAGAACAGCAAACTAACCCCAAACCAAGTAAAAGAAAGAAATAATGAGGATTAGAGCAGAAATAAATGAAATTGAGAACATGAAAACAATAGAGAAAATCAACAAAATCAGAAGTTGGTTCTACGAGAAAATCAATAAGATTGATGGACCCTTAGCGAGGTTTACAAAAAGAAGAAGAGAGAGGATGTAAATAAATAAAATCAGAAATGGAAGAGGAGACATAACCACTGACCCCATAGAAATAAAGGAAGTAATGAGAGGATACTATGAACAGATTTATGCTAATAAATACAACAATGTAGACGAAATGGACAACTTTCTAGAAAGGCATGAACAACCAACACTGATGCAAGAAGAAATAAATGACCTCAACAAACCAATCACAAGTAAAGAAATTGAATCAGTCATTAAGAAGCTCCCCACAAAGAAAAGCCCAGGACAAGATGGCTTCACATGTGAATTCTACCAAACATTCCAGAAAAAATTAGTATCAATCCTGCTCAAACTCTTCAAAAAAATTGAAGAGGAGGGAAAGCTACCTAACTCATTCTACAAAACCACATCACCCTCATACCAAAGCCAGAGAAAGATATTACAAGAAAAGAAAACTACAGACTAATCTCTCTAACGAATATAGATGCAAAAATCCTCAACAGCATTCTAGCAAATCAAATCCAGCAGCACATTAAAAGAATTATACATCATGACAAAGTATGATTCATCCCAGGTATGCAAGGATGTTTCATCACAAGAAAATCAATTAATGTAATTCACCATATCAACAAATCAAAGCAGAAAAACCACATGATCATCTCAATTGATGCCAAAAAGGCATCTGACAAAATTCAACATCCTTTCCTGTTGAAAACACTTCAAAGGATAGGAATAGAAGGGAACTTCTTCAACATGATAAAGGCAATATATGAAAAACCCACAGCTAACATCATTCTCAAAGGGGACAAACTGAAAACTTCCCCTCTAAGATCAGGAACAAGACAAAGATGTCCACTATCACCACTGTTATTCAACATTGTGTTGGAAGTTCTAGTCAGAGCAATTAGACAAGAAAAAAAAA
>PVIY010012666.1:0-61278 GCA_004026745.1 Myrmecophaga tridactyla
AATTCCTGCACAAATCATCGCAAATCCGCTCGACTTCTGCCCGGGAAGTAATCCCGGTGGCGCGGGCCGTGCAGGGAACGGAGTCTGAACGCACTCTGAGTGCACACGCACACACGCACACACGCCGCGCGCCTCTGCCGCTCGCCCGCGTTCTCTCTCCCACGCTGACCTCCAGGCAGAGCGTCGCGTGACCCCGCCTGGGCCAGCCGAGCCGAGCCGCGCACCCCGCCGGCGCTGGTCGCACTATCTCCCCACCCCCTCCCCACTCATCACCCCGACTCTCAGCAACTCCGGGGTGAAGGCGGGGTGATGGTGCGTCTGGATGGGGGCCGAGATCAAAGATATCGAGAAATCGCCCGCGCGCCTCACCCCCCACCCCCCCCCACCAGGTCGGGCCTCCAGACCTCCCTGGCTCGAGGTGTACACAAGGCAATGCCCAGTTATATTAAAATAATCAAACAGTCCTTGGGGTTTGGCCGGGGTTTTCATCTCCACTCGGCTCTCTCCGGGCCCTCCTCTCTCTGAAATGTATTATTTTGAGGGTCGAGTTGAAGAGGTCAGTAGAAGCATAAACACGCGGTCTGCAGCTCTCCGCCTGAGCAGAACCAGATTGGAGCAATGCGCACCCGGGAAGAGGCTTGGAAATAATGTCCCGGTCCAGTTCTGCGGCCCACCCTCGCCTCCTGTACCCTCTCTCCCTGTTATTTTCTGTGATTCTTCAAAGACTCGGGCCTGCCAGCCAAGGTCTGGGGAGAAGGATGCAAGGGAGAGAAACGCCCCGGAGATCGGTAACCGCCTCTGGGCAACCCTGTGGACCATCCCGCTAAAATCCGAGGCCAGGCCTGGCGCATCTCTGTAAAATTCCGAAGTGGATTGTCCAGCTCTGAATTCTGGACAACCACGGAGAAAGTCACCCCGGGTTTGCTGTGGTTCTCACTCCACCTTCCAGGTTTGTTTCCAAACAGACCTTTGCTGAGGCGGTTTATTTATTTATAAAGACACCCTCACCCTTCCAAAACGTCAGCTCAGCGGCCTTGGGACTTGCTATGGAGGCAGATCCCCAGCCGGGAACAGAAAACAAATATGACTTCAGAATCAGCCTGAATTGCAGTCTTAGGGAGAGGGAGGGGAAATCCAGAAAAACTTCTCCAATCCCTTTACATTCGCAGAGATTTACGGATAAAATAAATTCCCATAAATAATCTGTAGGCCCCTCCCGAGAGGGAAAATCTGGACTCCCCCAAGTAATTGTCTGGCCAGATTCACTTAGTTTGGGGAGCAGCAACCCTGCGGAACACCAGGCGCACTGGGGATTTTTTTTTATCTTCATGGGGGAATCCATTCTTGCCAGGTGACCGCAAAGGCAAAGCCCAAGAGAATGCATTCTGATTTGGATCGAGGGGTGGGGTAGGGTGGGGTAAGGTGGGGGGGAGGGTGGGATTCAATAAGGACGAGTTGGGGTTGGGGGGGCAGGGCGGCAGACAGGCGAAGTGCAGAGAAAAACCTCTTACACCCCCTTAGCTCGCTGGGTTGACACTCACCTCCAAAAATCCCACCTCTTCTTTCCAGCGCAGAAGCCAGGAATGGCGCCTCGCTGGGGAGGAGGGAGGTTTCAGGTGAAAAGTTTGGAAAGGACCCCCAAAAGAGAAGTCTCCCGGCCCAGGCCTCCTCCCAGGGTCTATCAAGATGAGCACGTACCGCCCAGCTCGAAGTCGGTTTGTGGTCTCCGACAAATTAAATATTACTGTTTATTACCAGGCATACCCCAATAAAATAAAGAGGCAACCAGGCGATACCGACTATCTCACGAGCCGCTGCACCTATAGGACTTGGAGACGTCACGAGTCACGCAACCGGCCCGCGCGCTGTCACGCTTGGCTGGGGGGCAGCGGCAGGAGGTTAATTTCTCTGCGTCTTCGCCCAGCGTTCCCCGGACTGCGCAGCCACAAGCCCCGGACGCCTCGGCCCCGAGAAATAAATAAAGAAATAAACAAATCCAACGCTCTCGAGGGAAATGGGGGTGGCACACATCAGACACCATGAGAGATCGATTTTCTTAGGGAGGAGAAGAGGTTTGGGGGGAAAGGAGGTGGGAGTTCACTTCAGCACCCGATTGGAACGAAATCAAGTTGTTGGGGCGGGAAGGGGGAAGGGGACCGAGGTCTCTTGCAGGAGGCAAGGGATCCTTCTTGTTATTTAAAAGTTATTTTTTTCCGACGTGGAGCTCTTGGCAAATGAATTTTGGGACGTGATAAACTGAGTCCTCACAGGGAGACTAGCGTAGAAATAACTACTGGGTTATCGCCGAGACGCTCGGACCGGGTTGTCCGCAGTGCTTCTTGCTAACAGAAAGGCCATACTTTCTGCAAATACTCCCTTAGCTCAGTCCAGATTACGACTCGTCGCAGCGTGGCCCGGCAGGGGCGGGGTGCCAGTGGGTGGCGGGGTGGGGGTTGGAGAGGGGTGATTTCTACAGAGAAAAATTACAGCGCCGAGGCCCACAGAGGGACAAGGGTCTCTATTTTGTTTGGTAATGACGATGATCCGTGTTTTTAGACTGATCAATGGGCATAATTATAAGCAGCGGGACGGCGGAAGCGTGCAGGCTTTTGCGCGCAGCTGGCAACCGGCTAGGTTCCGTTGCGAAAGTCTCGCGTAGACGCCCCCGGCGGTGCCGAGAGAAAGAGGCCTGCCCGGCCCCGGGAGACGAGCGCGGGGCCTTCCGGAAGGGTAAGTCCCCCCAGGCGCATCGAGGGGGCCAGACGCCGGGAGTCTGGGCTCGCCCCAGCTTTGGGGTTCCAGCCCGGGTTTCGCGACCCCTGCCCCAGCCTCCAGGGCTTCCCGCAGCCTGGCCGGGCACCAGTCCGCCCCGGGCAGGAAGGACGGCGAAGTCTGCGGGGACGCACTCGGCCGAGCAGTCTGGGGAGACCAGGTCAGGCCCGCGGGGACAGCGAGCGGTGGCTTCCAGCGCCGGCCGCGCGCAGACCCTGCGGCTTCCAGCCGAGCGGAGCCCGCGTCCCTCCTTCTTGGCCGGGCCGCGCTGGGTTCGCGAGACTCGCTTTCGTTTCCCAAGTTGTTAATAATGACCTTTTCCCAAATTCGAGGCCCGATCGGGGCAGCGTCTGCTCCCAGAAGCCGAGAGCACAACCCGAAATCCTTCGCCCAGAGCCTCGAGATGAGGTCCTGTTTGACCTCTGGGCCGAGGTGGGCGGAAACCGAGGCCGGGGCCCAGCCAGCCGGGGCTGGAAGGGGAAGGCAGACTCCGCGCTGGGCGAGCTCCTTTCCGCTTGGCTCGTCTCTAGCATCCTCGGCACCCGTCCACAGACCCGCTTCCCCCAGATGCTCCGGGTCCGGACCAGGGACGAAATAAAGACCTCAACTACATTTGAGTATCCCCACTTTTTTTTTTTTCTTCCCCTAATCATTTAGGCAGTAAACTCAAGAGCCAACTGCAGCACGCAATTTCCCTCCTTTCTTAGGGATACTGATGCTTGGCCGGATCTCATCCCAGCTCGATTTTCTCCCGAAAAGTATTTCTCTCCCTTTGGATTTTACTACTTGCAATACCCTTATTTTAACAAATATATATAGGAGAACAGAGGTTCCTATTTAAAAAGTAGAAAGAAAAAAAAGCAAGGGGCGATTGCCGTTGATCTTTTTCTTTCACTTGTTCCTTTTGTTTTTAAGAAACTCATCCAAATCTACCGTGTTTTTCTCTCAAAAGAGAACTCACTTAGAACTATGTCCCTATTCCGTTTCTCTCCGATGTGTCCCTGTCTGACGTGGGTCTCAACTGGGGGTGAAGAGAAGGACTGTGGATGGTGCTGGGGAAATCAGCAAAAATTACAATAAACAATAGAAATGACAAAAATGAACTTCGACCAACTCGTTTTGCAAAAGAGTCAATCTGATTCTGAGGGTGGGAAAGTCTCAGGAAGTCACTCTCCTTATTGCCTAGTTAAGTCTGGCCACAATTTTTTTTTCCAGGATCGCAGTATCTCCCTTCCCAATATTTTATTTGGCTACTAATTTTTCCACTTTCAGCTGGAAATATCTAGGAAGAGTACTGGCTGATGTTATTATTCAATGTTCTCTCCCAGCATTTTCACTAAGAACTCATGCTAGTGTCATGTTGGTGTTATTTTGTATGTTCAGGAAATGTCCCCCTCCCTGTCCCCAAGTTTAGTGAATGAGATGTTTTTCCTGGGTAGTAATGAAATGAGAAATGGAAGAGGGAACATGGGTCTAGGGGCCCAGCTGAGAGGGCACCATCTTGGGAACCTGCAAACTCCAAAAGAGGAGAGAAGGTGGAGGCAGCTAGAGGCATTTGGGAGATGCAGGGACTACTGTTAGTGCCCCCTCCAATTTGGGGGTTCTCCAATGAAGGAGGAGGGTGAAGATCTCAGGCTGAGAAATCCGAGAGCCACATCCTGCAACGTGGGCTGTGCCAAGGCAGCCAATGCCAACCGTACCTGCATCTCGGAACTGCTCAAAGGCCTGGGGTCATAGGCACCGCGTCTACACCGTCAACTTTTGTCCCTCAGCCCCAGATGGTGTGGGAAAAAAATATACTGAATCCCACAACTCTGCGCCTGTAAGATACAGACTTCAGCTAATAGCTCCAGGTCTGGGATACAGGCAGGGGCCTGTCTGGACACCCCCTCCCCCGCCTCAACCAGGTATGGTGGAAACTTGGGAGCCCCGCCGCTCTCCGGGGCTCTGGAAAGACAAATTTTCTTTGGCAAACAGAATGGTGTCGCGCTGTCGACACGGCAGACTATTTTTCTTGTTCCCTCCAACGGTGGGGAGCCGGGGGAGGCAGAAAAGAAAGCAAGAGAGAAAGGGAAATTAAATCCACACGTGTTAAACTCGCTCAAAGAGCCGGATTCAATACCAGGGACAAAAGTGAGACCCCAGTCTGTTTGCGCAGGCCTCTCTTTCCAGCCCGCACCGGTCTCTCCGAGGAAGGCGTCCCCATCGGGAGAGAATTCGATCCGATGTTTCATAAAGCGCTTTATTTAAGCGGGGAGGGGTGACGGCCCCTCCCTGAGTCTACACCGCAGAGACCCAGCTCTCCTAGCAGTGAAAGGAGAACAAAGAAGACTGCGATTCTAAGAATAATCGCTCCCTTTAGACGAACTCAGGTTCTATCTCCTCAACCAACTGAATGATTCAGGCAGCTTTCACCCTGTGACCAAAACGAGCCAGGCCAGCGATTCTGGAAATTCCTACGGACTGACCAGGCTCCCAGACTTGGACCTGTGAGGGTCAAGGGGATGTAAGAAAGCTGTTTTATTGACATTGGAATAGCCAGATTAATCCATATGGCCAACCCCCGAGTCCCCTACTCCTCTTCCCGAGAAACTGCAGCCGAGAGGGCCACGGTGCTTGCAGCTGGGAGTGAAAACTCTAGTCATGACCTTGAGGGGGCGAAGGGGGGCTGCTGAGGGTGTGCGGGTGGACCAGCGCGCCCAAACCCCAAACTGCAAGGAGCCGCCGCCGGAACGATTGCTTGGTGGGGACCTGTAATGTTTCTTCCACTTCAGCCGGGGGCCCCGAGCCCCAGCCGCTCCCCTGTGGCCTCCGGCGCGGGCGCTCTGGCCTTTGGGGTCTGCCCCGACAGACGGGCCCCGAGGCGGGCACCCCAGCCTCCTCGCCCCCACCCCCGGCCCCGCCGCCGCGGTCACACCCGGAAAACACTGGGGCGAAAGCGATAGAGGCGCGCCGTGGGGTGACGCCGACAAGAGGTCCGTGGTGGAAAAGTTCCTGGCGATGGTTTCCGCCAGGGCCCTCGATTTCCTCGTCCCCATGACAACAGGGAGTCACGTCGAAGGTTCTCAACAAAGCCCACCCCCCTCCCCCAGCCCCAGGACGTCCGCGCGCCCTCGTCGGCCGCTCTTGGCTTTCTGGGACCAACTCAGTGCGTTCAGCGCAGTGGGGATTTTAATGCTCGGGGCTTTTTAAACAGAGGAGGAAACTGAGGCTTCACAGACGCTCTGTCCGGCAAGTTCCCGGCTTGAGCAAAGGGCCCCATCTGGGTTCAGAGCGCTGACCCTGGAGCCCCGCCCGCAGGCGGTGGCATATCCCCATCCAATCCCGCACCCCAACAATTGAGCCCGCGATCTGGGACTTTGGGAGTCTCCTCTTCTCTCTGCCTCAGAGCCCCCAACATCCATCCAAGCAACCCCTTCTCTTGCCTGAAATAACTTCTGCTAAATGGAAGGAGGCAATTGTGACGTTGTTTCCGAGAGCTTATTGAGGGAAAGAACAAATTATACTCCTCCTTTTAGAGAGAACAGTGTTTTGATTATGGTTATATTATTACTTTAAAATACTATTATTTCTTGTTTGCATTGTTTTCTTCTCGAATCTGCAGAGTAGAAAGAGCCCCCTCTCTTCTGGGGCTGGGTAGTGAGCAGTGCGGGTGATTTTCCTATTTGCAGTTCAGTGGCAGCAAGCTTGGGCCACAGCTGTTCTCGGGGTAAGAAGCAGGGCGCTGGCCAGATTGGAGTGCTTGACTCTGCGTCCCCCGAAAGGGCCAGAGGAGAGAGGACCTGCTCAGGGAAGGGGGCCAGACCTGGGTGGCGGGCAGCAGGCTTTGGGCGCAGGACCAGATGGGCAGCGTCTCTGGGGTTCTCCGGCTTGCTTCCACTCTCTGCCGCAGTCCCCAGCCCAGCCCAAACTGGTCAATTAAGACAAAACTTTGCCCTCTTCCCCCACTTTGGATGGGACATCCAACATCCCCCCCAAAAAAAAAATTCTGGATGGCCGTGCATTTCTCCCAGCCTCCTCTTTTGAGTCTGAGAGTCCGAGGCAGTTTAGGAAGGTCTCCAAGCTCCACTGTCTTCTCCCTGACCCCGAGCAATTTGCATTAATATTTTTGAAAGAGTCCTATTTGTGTCTACACAGCCACAAAGAGAAAATCATGGGTATTTGGGACTCAAAATCTCTATGCTAGCTTTTGAGGTACATTAGTAGCTAACATTTATCACTACTATTCATTTGGTCCTCTGAATAGCTTCGTGAGAAGGGGGCTCATGGTTCCTACTTTCCAGAAAAGACCCCTGAGACTCAGAATGACCTGGGCAAGGTCACACACTGATGGAACCCAGGTTTGAATCTAGACAGCCTGACTCCAGAACCCAGCAACTTCTTTACAAGTTAGAGCTTCTCTACCAAGCTGGGGGAGGGGGGAGGGTGCGGCTGGAAGCTGTTGGATTGGGTGAGTGCAAAGAGCTCGTTTTAAGCATCTGAAAGTACATCCAGTCTGACCCTGGAGGCAACTGCTCATTGCATCATAAGAAAAGCCTTAGATTCTCTCTCTCTCTTCTAGTGTCTCTGTTCCCTGTCCCTGCTGCCTGTGAGGAAACAGAGGGACTCAGAAAGGGGTAAACAGTCCCATATTCACTAGCACTTAGGATGGGAGAGAGGACTAGAAGAGACTGTTCTCCTTTTCAAACCTCAGTATTCTGTTCCCAATCCTATTCTGTTCCCAAATCCTGGCCCATCTTAAAGCCTCAAGCCAGTACACATTGTCTCCTGGAGGGAGCAAGGAGGATGGGGGCGGGGTGGGGGAGGCAGGAAGGAGGGAAGGTGGATGAGAGTCAAAGAGGGAGAAGATGTGCCTGGTTCCATTTTATGAAATAGATACTTCAGAGAGGGCAATCATGTGTGTGAGGTCACACAGCGCCTGTTGGGAATGCGTCAAGCCCCTTGCAGTTCCTTGGGTCTCACATCTTCAAGCAGAACCTAAGCAGAAACCTCAGCCACTTCCAGAATGGGCGCAAAAGTGGGCAAGCACCGGCTGCTATGGCCTCAATCTGCTGAGGCCCCTTCTGAGGCACGGAGGTCGCTAGTAGAAGTGGGCGTTTGGCCTGAACCTTGTCTTTTCTCTCCCAGGCACTCCACTCTCAGAGGGGAGAGAGAGCCCCAGGCTTGCCCTGCTCCTGCACCCCCTCGGGATGGAGTGGGCTTTTTGGGACCGTGAAATCCCTCTGCCTCTAGACCCCAGTTGGGGGTCTCAGGAAAGTCCAGACCTCTTAGGGATTCCAAACTCAGGGCCCAGAGGGATCTGTGCTGGCACAAGCCTGCAGCCTGGCCCAGGCAGCCCCCCACTTTCCCGCCTTGAGAAAACCCCCATCCCTCTGCCGCCTGTTCCCCCCCAGCACCAGCCTCTCCCACGCAGGCTCCTGGGGTAGTTAAGACAGAATGGATCTCTTTAGAGGTTAGGCAACTCTGAAATTCAAACCCCAGAGGGGTGCCCAAAGGGAAGTGCAAAGGATACCCACTCTCCAAAGTCCTTCTCTCCAATTTCCACCACCAGTGCTCTGCCAGTCCTGAGTGCTTCCAGGGAGGGGTTCTCCCCAGCTCCATGCAAAATGCATTCTTCCTGCAGCTGGCACTTCTCCAGGATTACCAGGTGCCGCCTACCCTCAACCTTCTAGGACAACCACAGGGGGGCATCAGGCTGTGTTTTGGGGTTCCTCCAGACGTCACTGAGCTCCTCACCGCCACCAACTCCCCTACGGTTCTAGGCCCCAAACCAATGGGTCTGGGTGAGCGTGCTGGTCCCAAACAGCTGAGTACAGGCGACAGCCCTCCCTGCTGGGACACCCCGACTCCCGTCCCAGTCTCCTTCTACAGGCAGAGCTGGAGATTCCCCATTTACCCACCTGCAGAGAAGCTGTGCGGATATGCCTGTTGTCAGTGTGGCTGAATAGGAAATTATCCCCGGCTCGCTCTGGGTGACAGCGTGCCATCTGGAGAGAGACTGTGTGTGTCTTTCTGCTGTTGTGTTAGTTTGTGTATGTATTGTCATTTTATGTGCTTCCTTGTAAAAGGGTATATATATACACATATAGTTCTTTGTGAAAACACCTGTGAGCTCAGAGTGCATGGGCCCTGAGTGTGTGTGGCATAAGCTCGTGTGGGTCTGTGTATCATTGTGGAAGGCCCCGCATGTGGCTAGAGAGGGAACTAGCCTGCAGGGCAGCGGCCACCCAAACGTCCCTGCAGGTCAGATGGTGTCCTGGGCTCATAACCCAGTGCTCAGCTCCCCCTCCTTTTTATTGGCCACTTTTATGACTATTATTTTTACCAACAGCTCCGAGTGGAGGCCTGCGGACCGGGCCTCCTGGAAGGCGGCTGTCGTTCCGCCCATGAGGCCCGGGGCTGTGCACAGGCCGCCTGGCCCACCAGAGTCTATATTTGGAAACAAATTCCACAGCCACTTCCTGGGAACTGGGCGAAAGGTGCCTCGGAGTGGAGGGGACTGGGTTATAAATGCAACCCCCACCTCCAGTACTCAGGGGGTGGTGTGGGGCCCACATTCAGGCAAGTAGGAAGAATCAGGTGCAAATGTGCTGGAGCACAAACAGGCCCAAATATCCACCTCAAGAGGGGCAGAGGCACAACTACTTCCTCTCAAGGCAGAGTTTAGGATACGAGGTTGTAAATACACAGGCTTAGGATCAGCGGCCTCCCCCGCTGGCCCACAGTGCGCACACACACACACACACACACCCAATTGTGCACAAGCTCCCAGCACACATCTCTGGGGCCCTTCCACACCATCCCAGAGACCTGGCTCAAACCTAACCACATTTACTTTCGGGAGGTGGCTCCGCAGCGATCGGACACCAGGGGCATCCCAGCCTGGCTGTCCCCAGGCACCTCACCCCCAGACAGCTTTGACCATGCCTTGGAGTGGCCATTCCACCCTTCACTCCCTGTGGTCCGGCAGACACCCCCGGGGGGCAGCTCCAGCAGCCGCTCTGAATGGGTCCCTCTACCAGGTGCACTCCAAGCCGCGGCCACCTCTGCCCCAATGGCACGGGGAGGACACTGGCTCGCCCCTGCCCAGCGGCCTGGGCCCTGGCTGCTGCTACTGCCCCCACCCTCTGTCCGCAAGGAGTCAGGCAACAAGACACCCTAGGCCCTGCCACTTGGGAGCCTCTTGTCACACACACAGCCGTGTACAGCCTCCCGCTAAATATCCTGTCTCTCTGACACACACACACATGCACAATCACAATCAGGCACAGTCACCCGCTGAATATGTGAGTACAATTTTGTCATGCACATAGCACCTGCCCATACTCATTATCCCATATTCATATCCTCACGTGCATATTGATTTAGCCAACACACACGCCTGTCCTCTGAGTCACACTCAGCCATACCCAGGTATGCACACACACACGCCCGGCCAACCACACACACATGGCCACCTTCACGATCACGCAACAACGCACCACAGAAACCCACTCATGTACACAGGACACACATATACATACTCCAAGTCACACCCAGCACATCCAGACACACACACCCCATGCATATCCGGATTTAGTCATACACACAATATACACTCCTACACTCAAAGTCACACACAACCTCATATGGGCACATAACCACAAACACACACCTTTTCAGTCACATACTCATACCCTCATATTCATTGACACACACTCACACATACACACGAACTCAGACACAAACACACACTCATAGTTACACTCAAATGGACACAGGCTTACACCTCCACCTATGTGAACACTAACTCAGTTACACGTACAATCACAAGCACTCACACTTACATTCATACAGTGTTCCATGCCCACAGGACCGCACACCTGCCCCCCCCAGTCAGACACGCCCAACACAAGCCAGGCCATGTGCGCATGCACCTCCAGCCGCCCCACACTCACTGCCACTCGCACTCACAGTGCACTGCAAGCACCACTGCGGACGTGCACTCACACTCTGTCACCAGCCAGCCACGCACACCTTACAGTCATTCACACCGAGGCACACACTAACACGTGCACATGCATTCGCCCCCACTCACGGCCATGCTCACATCCCCACACTCACTCACGCTCGCCCACAGCCTTCACGCGCCACACTCTCCTTGGCTCTATGTCCCGTCTCCTAAGCCACCCACAGAGACACATTCAGCACCCACTGCCTCCAGCCCATGTGGCAGAAGCAATTAGGTGGGTGCAATTGGGAATCATTCCCCAGGGGCAGGTGACGTGTGTCTGGGGAGAACTCTCGATCTGGCAGGTCCCACCCAGGCCGGGAAACACCAGCTCAGGGGGAGGGAGAAAGAGTAAATCTTTGCAGCCAGGGCCTGAGCAGCCGGCACAGGAAAACCTGTCTCTGGCTGCACCTTCAACCCACAGCCCACCCTCCCTGGCCACCTGCCAGCATCCACGGAGACCCCAGGCTTTGATGCAGCCCTGTGCCAGAAGATTGGGCCTAGTGGACTCTTCACAATTAACTCATTCAACTCTGTAATTTGACACACAAGGAAACTGGCCTGGAGGTACAGAGATAGGAACCAAAGTTCCCCAGGGCTTAGGAAAGGGGCAGGGGCTGGGATCCTGTCTTCTACTGCTAGTGGGTATGACACAGCAGCAGCCTCTGTGAGGTTCCTGTGAGGTCCCTGCCCCCGCCATTAGCACCCTTCCCTCCAACAGGCCTGGCCCAGCCCCAGTGATGCCTGAGCTATTTGCCATTGAGCAAAAGTGAGGCACCAGATCGTGTCCTGGTCCTGCTTATAGCCACCCATGTGGCTTCTCAAAATTATTAGAATATGGGTGGGCCATAGTGGCTCAGCAGGCAGAATTCTCGCTTGCCATGCCAGAGACCCGGGTTCGATTCCCGGTGCCTGCCCAGGCAAAAACAAAAAAGTAAAAAAAAAATTATTAGAATAAAATCACAGCTCTTTACTGTGCCTGTAAGTTCTTGCAGGAGCTGGCCCATGCCTGGCCCTCCAACCTCATCTGCCTCCCTTTCTGCTTGTACGCTCCACACCCCTCTTTCTCTGTTCTTCCTTTGCACCAAGCTTTGTTCCCACCTCAGGACCTTTGCACATGCTGTTCCTTCTGCCTGGCATGCTCCACTCCCAGCTCTGTTCACAGCTGCACCTCAGAGTGGCCAGCCTGGACCCTTCCTGTCCAAACTCCTCTCCTTCTATCCCCAATCGCTGTCCATCCAATCCACCTGTATTATATCTTTCTCAGTGCTGTCCACTGTCTGAAATGGTTTTGTTCATGGGTTTGTTTGTTTCCTTCTCTGCAAAACCCTGCTGCATTGTAGTGGCACCGAGTGCAGCAGGGTTTTATAAGGACTAAATGAATTACTTGGTGGGAAGCTCTTGGAACGTCCTCTGGCAAGTAATGAGCACAACATTACTTGCTTGTTTGTTAGTTTTTTATCTGCCTTCATCTCCGACTCTGAGAACAGAAATCACGGCTGTCTTGTTAGCCCAGGGCTGGTCCCAAGCACAGGGCCTCTCACATTGTCGGCGCTAGATAAAAATTTGCTGAATAAAATATAAGAAGGTATTTAACTGATGGACGTGGACCTGAGGATATGGAAAATATCATATATACAATTATTAAAGTACATAGGACCACAGAACCTCCCCCTTTCATGCAATAAAACTAAGAAGCTGAATGGTGATACATTTGGAAGGAAAAAAAAAATACCTCCCTGCAGTATATTTTTGACTTTGTGAGCCTTGAGGCCCTGAACTGCTTCCTCTCTCTACCCCCCACTCAACTCCTCCCACCCCAACCCATCCCTCCCTCGAACTTCGGGTCTTTCTTTTGCCCACCCTTCCCGTCTCTTCCCGGGAGTCTGGAGAAGGAGCCGCAGATAAGTGAAAGCGGGATTTTTATAGGTTGATAAACACCGCGCTTATCTGAAAGGCTCTGTCCCATTGCCCCAAGTGCCCCTAATTGGTCATTTTCCGACACCCCGAGAACGGTGATTCAGAGCCGCCCGGCCTGGCCTTGTCGCCCCTGCTGGCTTCCTCTGCTCCTGGTGCCCTCGCTGAGGCTGCCCCGAAGGCCATCCTTGCGGGAAGGACCTGAGGGACCAGGAAGGAAGTGAGAGGATACAGGGGAGAGGGACGGCGGTGAGGGAGGGCTCTGGCTTCCCCGGGTACCACCGTTTCATGATGCCAATGATATTAAATTCTATACTCCGGCAGTCTCTTAAATCCATTTATGGCCCTGAAGCTGTAATAATAATACAAATAAAATAAAGGATTTTTGCACCCAGGGTGTGGGCCCCTCACTGGCGGAAGAGGTGGCGCCATTTCTAGCCACTCTCGCTGGCTTGTGGCCCAGCCTTTGCCCTCCTGTCCTCCCTGCGTGGAGGCTTCGGGAGCAGCGAAGAGAAAAACCGGGTTCCTAGCGGGAAGGGACAATTAAGGGATCTGAGAGAAAAGTCAGCCCCGAAAGAACATCTGCTGGGATTTTCTCAAACCACATTTTCCACATTACAGTCTCCCAACTTCCCTCTCCCGGGCTCACGGAGAGGGACTGGTGTCCAGCAGGGCGGGATGAAGACCCTGGTGATGACAGGGAGAGAGCAAACTCTGGGGTGGGAAACGCCTCTCCAGGAAGCGGGCCTGGTGGAGAAGCGCCTACGCGGTGCTGCAGGTTCGAATCCCACCCCCACCCACTTCCTAGTTATGCGAGTTGAGCAAATCCCTGCATCTCTCCCAGCCTCGGTTTCTCGGTCTGTGCAATGGGTGTCACAGACTACTGGCTTCGGGTGGTATTGTGAAGGAGAAATAAATGGCAACATAGAGGCAATAAAAGCAAAATGCCTGGCAGAGGCTCCGAGAAGGCCTGGGTAACAAACTCTGAAGCTCTCGTAAAGAACCCTGTCGTCTCAAGACAAGTGGAAGAGGTTTCCCCGAAGGCCTGGCCCTTCAGGAAAGAGGAGGGAGAGGCAGGGAGAAGCTGGGCTCAGCAGCCATGGTGGCCCTGGAAAGTGTTAGCACCAACCAACTAGTGTCTGGAAGGAGAAGCCGGGCCTCCTCTGATGGAGGATTTCTGGGAAAAAAGAGACACGGTGAGGACGAAAGGAGGCAGCAAATACCTGTAGCCTGGCATGAAGGGCCAGAGACCCCGGACCCCAGTTCCGGGGGCAGGAAAGAGAGGTGGGGGTGAGGCAGCAGCTGTGCATTTATACTCTGGCGGCCCTGGGGCAGGGACCACTCTGAGCTCTGCAGCCCTCCTCCCACATTTCTGCTCAGCACTTAGGCCCCAAGTTGCAACCCCTGATTTCCCTAGGAGACACCCTCCTGGGCCGGGAACTGCACTTGTGGTCTCCCAGTAATCAGACAATCAAGAGATGCTCACGGAGTGAGTGGCTGGAAGACTAAATGGCGACGGGGACCTCTGGCCTTGCAGCCCTGGCATGCCGTGTTTCGAGGCCACAGTCGGACAGTGCTCAATTCTCACTTCATGATGGCCCCCTCATCACACAACTGAAAGAATACATTTTGGGCCCACAGAAAATGGATTGCACTTAATGACCCGGTTTTGCACATCACCTTACACCCACGTGCTCCGGTTGTCCCTTTCCATACTGCCTCTGCACTTGGCCCTCTTGACTTGCTTTGGCCAGTGGAATAGCAGAAAAAAATCGTTGCCTTGAAAAAGCACTGGTGCATTTCCACTCTCCCTTGCCTGCCCTCTGCCTTTATCTTGTGAGCAAGCCTGGGCTATCCTGTTGGGTGACAAGCACATGGCCGCGTCAGCCTCACTGTCCCAGCCAAGGCCCAGGGTGAGTGAGAGAATCCTGCCCAGATCAGCAGAGCACCTCGTTGACTGCAGCTGAGCCACGGCTGGCCCCAAACATCACAGTAAACCCTGACTGGCAGAACTGCCCAGCCAACCCATAGACTATTGGGGAAAAAATAGATGCTCATTGTTGTAAGACACTGGCATAGTCGGTTATTTGTTACACGGCATTATTGTGGCAACAGACAATTCACACAGCACCTGGAGCTGAATCCAACCCCGACTATTCCCACGTCCCAGTTTCTGCCAAGGAAAGAAGTTTTGAGGATCCAGGGATACTGGATTTAATTCCAAGGGTTGGTTATTCAAAGTACTAGAAATAGATTGGTGCTTCCAGCTTCAAACCATTGGAAACTGGATCTGATAAGCAGTGGGGGAGAATTCCTATAAGGCTAGATCTGCACTGAAACCATTTCCTGGTTAATCTAAAACACATAGACATGGGTTTAATGAAGCAAGCCGAGTGGAAATTCCCTTCTGGGAAAACTACAGCAGGTTTTTCTATAGCACAGGTTATTATAACAGAGCGGAGAGCACCACTTCCTCCTCTGGTAATAGCCCGCTCATTTTCTCTGGGGAACACAGAAACCTCGTTACCCAGTTGATATGGCCAATTAGCATAGTCCATCCCCCAGCCATAATGATTGGTCCAGCAGTAGGTATGTGTGTAAATTCCAACCAGTTAGAAGCTACCGTGGGACTTTTGCTAGAGATGCCTGGAAGAGAAGACCTCTTTTTACTGCACTTGAAGTTTGAAAGAGGGAAACTCCAAGTTTTCCTGCTGGCAGCCATCTTGCTACCACAAGGGGACAGCTGCCCAAATGGGCAAGTCACCTGATATTCCTGGGAGTCACCTTTCTCACCTGTAAAGAGGATAATAACTGTGTCTGCCCCAGAGAGTTATTGTGAGGGTTTGAATGAGATAATAAATGAAAAGTTCCAGGCAAGTGTTCCATAAATGTTCACTGTTATGAATTGGGTACAGTCATTAGCCAAGATCAGAATCTGGCATGTAACCTGTAACTAAAAATGAACAAGTCTCCATAGATATCGCTGCGGTACTTTGGATGTGCACATGGGAATAATGACACCCATATTTATGGCACATATTCACAGAGGCATCAGTGAAAAATCAGGCAGGTCTTCCCAAGCAGGCATGTCCTCTGACATACTCGAGAGAGGGCAGGTTTGAAAGGCTTCCCTGATCTCCTGGTTCACCAAAGGCACAGGCTGATGTTGGGCTAAGTTTATTCTCTGAATCATATCCAGCACCCCCGTCCCTTCCAGGGGGTTCCTGGTTGCACCAGCTGCTGGAGCCTTTGCAGCTCTGCCGGCACATTTCCAGTTTCATGACTGAAATCCACAGCCATAGGTCAGAGGAACCTCAGGACTGTGCTAGCTCCTTAGCAGGCTTTAGGGAACAGGCGGTAGAAGAGAAACAGCAAGGGAGCTGAGGCTTTGAATCTGGAGCTGCGGCTTCTGATGGGACCCTGGATGAATCACTTACTCTCCCTGAGCTTCAGCTTTCTCCACTGTGAGATGTGGCTTGATGGAAGAGAGGAAAGAATCAAATGAAGCTGTGCAAGTGAAACTGCCTGGCATGTAGCTGACGACCACTAGAGTGTGTGTAGCGCCCATAAATCCGGGTTCATGTCTCAGCCCCGATGAGCTGTATGCCCTTGGTAGGTTCCCAAGCTCTCAAAACTTCAGTTTCTTTACATGTTTAAACTTAAAGATATTTACAGGACCTACCTTATCATGTTAGTGAAATAGTTAAGTGGCAAATAATATGAGTGGGGTCCAACGCCTGGGACATAGGGAGAGCTCAATAGATATGACTCCCATTTCTTCCTTGATCCATACTTTAATCCCATTTTTGAAGAAGAAAATCAATCCCTGTGCATCGCAGCATATGTCCTCAGATCTGAGCCTCATTGAGCCTCAGAATTTCTGCTGCAGCCCACTCAACTCCTGTCTCTGGGGGAAAGGATAGACATGCTTCTTTGGAAAGAGATGATGATGTTTGTTCTCACCATCAGCTCATTCTGCAGGCCCAAGGAAGGGACTGTAAAGCAGTAATGGATGAAGCTGGAGATGACAAAATGTCTTCAGCAGCTCAAAATCCCAAAACAGGGGTGCTGGTTCAAGCATCTGGAGGTATCTCAGGCACTGTTTTATGGCAATGCAGCTATAGGCTGCCCCTGTCCAGTTTTCCTACCCACCTTCCCCTATAATGATAAGGTAGCCATGCCCTTGATTTATAGGAACTGACGATGAATGTGCTTTGGCCATCCTCTATGAAATCTCAGTATTTTATGAGGAACAACTTACATTCCTATCATGGAAGATGTTTCCACAACCTGCATGGAACTCAGGGACTACCTCCTCTTCTCCCGGAATACCAGTCTCCATTTATTGATGTCAAAGCCTTGTTTCCCCTTTCATACCCTTGGAAAGGAAGTCAAACAGTGGGGGAGTACAATGTCCGGGGGGGACTCAGGGGTTAATAAGTAGTAATGAGGGACAGTCTTACCCAGAGCTGACTTGTAGTTCCTCTTCTACTAGATTGTGAAGGGAGTTCAAAGAGTGGCCTTAAGGCCGAGGTGGTTTGCTTAAAGGATGGGAGATCTCAAATTGAGCCTTTCATCTCTGGGTCCACATTCCAGCTGAAAGTCATTCCCTTCAGCTTGGAGCTGGGTGGTGGGAGGGTTGGGCATTTGGTCACTCACACCAACTACAGCTCTATTTTCCCATCCGAAGAGCTCTATGCAGTTTCCTGGAAGGATCCATTCACATGATCATCCAAGCATTCCACAAGCATTTATTTAGAATCCAATATTCTAACACCTCCTGGGCCATGCACTATCAATAATCTCATTCTGTTGACATGGAAGAAAAGGGGTGGTGAGGCTTTTAGCAGGCTCTAGTGTGATGTGAAAACCCAATTCCTCCTGGCAAAGAGCTTTTTGGGGGGGGTGATGGAGGTGGGCAATAGATGCCTGCTGCAAAAGCACATTTTGAATGAAGCTCTGTGGTTGGGTCCCCTGTGAAGGATAGTATTGTGTTACAATGTAGAGCACAGACAGGCTGACTTGGGTGGCCAGGGATAAGTTAGTAAACCTCTCTACACCTCAGTTCACTGTTCTGTAAAATGGACATAATAGCACCTACCTCCTGCGGTTGCCAAGAGGATTAAAATAAGATGCTGCATATTCAACACTTAGCATACCACTGGTGGAAAGTCACCAGGCGGAGTAAAATTGTTCTTCATTTATATGATCCATGCACAGAACTGAGAAACCTTGTTCCCTTTGACCCACAGCAAATTATTGCAGGTTTTTAACGGAGGAGAAAGTCGATTCTGGGTAGGCCGTTTCTCAGCCTCGTTGCCTCAAAAAAAGGTAGGGCTGTGAGCACCCACCATGCAGGGCTTCTGTGAGGATCAGAGAGAAGGTTTGTGGAATTCCTGGTCCAGAGAAGAAGCACCATAACAAGAAAGTAGCTTTAACTGCAATTGCAAATCTCAAATCAGCTCAAGCAACCCATGGGACTGAATTTGTGAACCTATTCCTTTCAACATCCACCCTGCCCCTTTTCGCCTCAAATATTGGCCCTTTAATGAATAGCCCACCGATTAATGGCTGAGAATGTTTTCTTTTTCTGGGCCAAGTGAATGGCCCTTCAGGAACCCAGAACTGAGCTAAACTGGAATTCCATTAATGCTCTAACCCCTTCTCATTCTGAAATCAATCTCCAAGGCTATCAAACCGGTGCTGGTAATTTAACTAAATATTGGCTGAGCATCTGCTATGTGCCTGGAACTATTCTTGGTGCTGCAGTTCATGGAGTAAAACAACTAAAACCCCCTGCCTTCAGGAAGCTCATATTTTAGTATAACGCTGTTCAACCCCAAACGAGTAAGTGCCTTACACAACTCAATTATCAACTGCATCCTTCCCAGCTTTCTCTCAGCTGTCCTATTCTGGAAAGAACCAAACAAATCTTTTCATGCAAAGTATAGTGTGAAATGTACCATATTAAGAGATAGACAAAGAAATAAATTCGTGGCTTGAGATATAGAAAACAATTTGGACACCTGATAATGTACCAGGCATTTCACTAACTGCTCTACTTACTTTAACTCCATTTTAATCCTTGCATCCAGCTATGAAATGGGTACTATTATCATCCCCTGTTGATGGACAAGAAGACTTGGGGTTAAGAGAATAAAAACGACTTGACTTAATAAAGAAGGGCTTGAGAACTCCACCAGTTAGTGTGGGTAAGTTCAGTTCAGAGTTAAACCTCAAATCCTGGAATAGATTAGAGGGTATGAAATAAATTCAGACAAGGTGGAGCGTGGAGCCATGGAAATGGTTTGCGTATAAATGATTAAATTGAAGGAAACCAGCGCCCTTATGTTTTTACGGGAAGGCTGCCTTCCTGAACACATCTTAAAAGAGTGGCCCACATCTGTAAGCAGACGGATGGAAGCACGCCTCGCTGAAGATGACCTAAAATGTCCTGTGGGCTTGGGGTAGCCCTGAATCGTCACTGGGCATTTGAAAACCCAGTGTCCTTGAAGGTTTGGGCGTGGCATCTCTTGCAGAGGCAACAAGGCGGGCTTCCTCCAGAGCCTGCTTCCATGAAGGTTCTGGAAGCCAAGGCAGGGAGCAAGGCCACGTTCGGTGTCTAGCAAAACAGTCTCAAGTCGAGAGGACTGAACATTTGTGCTGGCAACAGAGCACACGGAAATATCAGACAAACCCAAAGAGAGAGACAGTTTCCCAACAGTTTGCCTATACAATTCAAAAAATGTCAAGGTCAAGAAAGACAAAAAAACAAAATTGAGATACTCTTCCAGATTATAGGAGTGAATAACATATTAACTAAATGTAATGCATACTCCTGGATTCAATTCTGGACTGGTGGGGACAGAGGCGGTGGGGTAGCTACGAAAGACATTATTGGGGCAACTGACGGAAATAAAATGTGGACTGTGGATTTGATAATAGTATTGAATTAATATTGAATTTCATGATTTTGGTAATTGTGCTGTGAACATCCTTGTACTTAATAAATTCATGCTGTCATATTTAGAGGAAACAGGAACAGTGTCTCACGCTTACTCAGATGGTTCATTAAAATATTATGTATAGGGCAGGCCACGGTGGCTCAGCAGGCAAGAATGCTTGCCTGCCATGCCAGAGGACCCGGGTTCGATTCCCAGTGCCTGCCCATGTAAAAAAAATATATATATACATATATATTATGTATAATCTGTTCTGTAATTACTTGTTGAAGTGTACTTTGAAAATCATTGCTTTTTCTTTCTTTTTTTTGTATATGTTA
This sequence comes from Myrmecophaga tridactyla, assembly GCA_004026745.1. Classification (NCBI taxonomy): domain Eukaryota; kingdom Metazoa; phylum Chordata; class Mammalia; order Pilosa; family Myrmecophagidae; genus Myrmecophaga; species Myrmecophaga tridactyla. The sequence goes on from PVIY010012666.1 coordinate 19,962, forward strand.
TATTTAACAATAAAAAACTTTTAAGGTGGGCAATGGTGGCTCAGTGGCAGAATTCTCGCCTCCCATGCTGGAGACCCAGGCTTGATTCCCAGTGCCTGCCCATGTAGTTTTAAAAATTTTTAAATTAAAAAAAATTTTTAATATTATATATATATATATAAAGAAAGAGGGAAAAAGAGTGGGAGAGAGAGAGAAAAAATGGTAACGTAAATGGAAAAATATAGTAAGTAAATGAGGCATAGATAGATACGTTGGTAGGTAGATACAGACAGACAGAATGACAAAGCAAATGGGACAAAAGGCAAACAATTGGAGAGTTAAGTTTAAAGGTATATGGAAATTCTTTGAACAACATTTGCAATTTTTCTGTGAGCTTACATGATATCAAGATCAACGTCAGAAAAACAATTGGGTCAGTTTTCCCATCCCTCCCATCCTCTTCATCCAGCTTGAAAAAATAAAAAAGAGCAGGCTAAAAGCACATCTGGTAAGATAACATATGCGAACATGTTGTGAGGAGTGGCAAGCATGCTGCACAGGCAAGATTTTATTAATAGAATGGAGACTGCACATTTGCTGAACCAAATGGGCTGAAGATCCCCCAAAAAGAACAGGAGCAGAGATGCATTTATTCACTCCAACCTCCCTTTTATTCCTTAAGTCCTCTGCATTGGAGAAGCCACAGAATTCACACTTCGAGTGCCTCCCAGTTTCCTTCCCTGTGAAATGAAGACAAGGACAGTGCCTCTGTCGTAGACTATTATGTGGGTTAAATGCAAAACTCATGTACTATGTTTGAACAGTGCTTGACACGTGGACAGGTTTTAATAATTTGGGATACTCATATCATCATAATCATCATTATTTTTACATAAATTTGTGCCCATCACATTCCCTAGAGCCGATAATGACAATTTCTGGAGAGGAAAAGAGGTGTCTTAGACATGGACTGAGGACTGAAATCCCCAGTGAAACCAGACCAGCTGTGGAGGGGCTGTCTCCGTCAGTACACTCTGAGGAATCCAAGGAGAGAAGCCAAGCCTTGTCTTACCAACTTTGGGGAATAATTGAGAGGATCTAATAAACCAAAATAAACCGACTGCTCCCAGCTTTGGTATCTGAGGCCCTCTGTATTCCAGCCTCTATCAAAATTCTCTTCCATGGCAATCCATCATGCTACCTCCTTTCTCATCTCTATGGATCCTTCAATAATCAAGGAACACAGCATCTGCAACTTTATTCAGAATACTCATTCAAAATATATTTACAATCAGCCATGTAATGCACTTCTACCTAGCCTTCCTTCTTCTGCTGCTGAGACTCCTTTAATTTTCCTTTGGATAATTGACCCCTGCTCCATACTCAGTGCTTAGGATGGAACTGACCCCAAACCTCTGCTCCAGAGGTGAGCACGGGTGCCTAAGCCTGGTCAAACAGGATGATCTAATGTCATGACCACAATGGTTGGTGCAGGGATAGGCACGTGATTCAAATGAGTCCAGTGTGTTTCCATCCCAAGACTTCTGTTGGTGACAGTGGCAAATACAACTCCCTTTCTCACCAGGGAGGCTGGGCAGGTAGGATGTAAGCCTGCAGCAGCCAGTACCTACCATAGAGGGCAGATACTGTACGATGATGAAATCCCAAAGCAAGGAAAGTAGAGGCAAAAGTTGGAAAGGACTGTTGAGGTACCTTGACCCAATCATGCCTGAAGCTGACCTGCTTTTACACACCGCAGTTTCATGAACCGACAGCTCCCCAATTTTAATTATTTCGTTTGAGCTATGTTTCTGTCAGTTGAAGCTGCATAAGTCCTGGCTATTATTGCTAGGTTAGGACTTGACAACCACTCTAAGCCAGGCACTCAGTATACAAAGATGAATAAAATCTAGCTCTTACTCTTAAAGTGTTCTCTAGTTTCTCATAAGGAGATGAGCTTACAAACAAGCCATTCAAATCCTAAGCCATTTGATTTTTCTCAACCTATCCCCCTTATTTGAAATATCCCTTTTCTCTATCTTTCCAAATTCTCATCCTGCAGGGCCAAACCCAAGTTTACTCTCCTTCATGAGTCTTCACTGAGCACCGTTTCCATGGTGATCAAACCATCAAACACCATCCTATGTGAGTAATAGCAAATAGCCCTGCATGCCCCACCTTGCCACTTGCACTCATTGCTTACTGGGAGGGAAGTCTATTGAGACTGGTGTGTAATGATAATTAAGAAATGCTTTGGAGGATCATTAAATCTTATAGCAATCTAGTTGGTCATTGGAAGAAGGCAAGGGTGGCCCCCCTGGTAGCAAGGTGTGTGTGTGGGGGGGCGCTAATCTCTTTGCAAGCAAGAGCAGAGAACAGACTGTTAGTTGCACATTAATTTCTCAGGCCTGCTGGACCATTTGGAATCTTCTGACAACAATGGAAGACAGCCACGTTCACTGAATCTTGAACCATGAATCTGGGCACGATCTTATGCCAGAAACTTCAGTATTTTTTAGTTCCATGAAAATGACTGCGTTTCAGAATCCTGGAAACCTTACCTAAGGTTTACGATGGGTGAAAGTCATTGGGGATTAGTCATTCTCCCTGTGTGGTAACTGCATTCCTGGAAGACAACATTTCTGTGCAGGTGCCAGGAAGGCAATAAGGAAGCACTGCTTCATCCCATCTCTACTATTATTTTCTGTGCTTTGTGTCATCATCTGAGACTTGGATCTCTACATAGAGCTGAGCCTGTGTGTATATGGCCAACTACCAGAAGTACAAACATGAGCCTCCTATGGATTCTATATGATTTTACTTGCTCATTGAGCATTTATTATGTGCCAGGCACTGCCCTAAAACCTCCACCTGCCTGATGTTATTTAATTCTCTCAATAACCCTGTAAAGATGGCATGACCATTTTCCCCATTTCACTAACAGGGAAACTGAGGATCAAAGGGGTTAAATAACATGCACAAAGTTACACTGTTGCCAAATGTCAAAGCTGGCATTCAAATCAGGTCTGACTGGCACCAAACCTATGTTCTTAATTATTACCCTAGAGTGTTCCATATCTGGCCATCCTCGAGAAGATTTTAGGTGTACCAAGATGAACTTGGGGAAAAAATGTTAAGAGTTATGTTTATATTAATGTATATTATAAAAAAAAAACCAAGTCACCAAACTCATGTTTGCTTAGGATGAGTAGAAAAGTGAATAAAAAATAATAGTATAGATGGACTATAGATGGTGCCTGGATATGGCAAAGGTTATGAAGTGAGTTAAATAATGACTGAGTCCAAAAATATCATGCTTAACTCTAAGCACCTATTTCATAATTCACTGTGCTTTCAATCCCTCTCTCTCTCTCTCTGTTTTTCTGTCCTTCTCTCTCTCTCTCTCTCCCTCCCCAGCCCTCTTATTTCCACACCATCAGGCTTTGGAAAAGTAAACCACTCATTATACCATTAGGACTTGGCTGAAAGAGCAGGTTCAAACCACTGCTTCGGTTTAATTCTGATTTTCTCCCCTCTGAGAATATGCTGCATTGTTTCTCTGCAACCAGCTGCAGCCAGCATCTTTCATCAGTTCTTCACCATGGATTCTGGAGCTTTATTAGCAAATGAAAATGGCCCAACTCCAGCTGACATCAATGGGGTCTCAGCTAGGAGCAGGACCGGAGCACTTCCTGTGGCCCCAGCCTCAGACAAACCAGTTTGAAGAGAAGCCAATTGGCTTTACTCACGCCACCAGTAAGCTATTTTTGACATTAAAAAAGAAGCTGAATTTAGCTGATAACTGACTGATGAAATTTTAAACGCAACTAGTTTGAATATCTTGGCAGTAGTGGTGGATAAACAACGGGAAGTTACTGAATTTGGTCAAGCAAGTTGTCGAAAACAATTGAATTCCAGCAGGTAACCATTTGCAAAGCAACTGTCTGACTGAGTTTCATCTGTGTATTTTCTTTTCCCTCCATCTTCCTACTACCTAAATAAGTTTATGTAGGAAAACAAAGTCTTAATATTTTCACAAACTTTAATCTGACGCAATGAGAAAAATCCCTTAACACACAAACACAATGTGTTCCTTTCATCTCCTAAGGAGAACTAATTTCAAAAGTTAAGATCATTTTTTAAAAAGATTTTAAATATGTATCCAACAGAAAAATGATTTCTGGAATGTCTGGGTAAACTGAAGGTACAAAAAATATCTTTAAACACACTTTGGATTTTCTATTTTTATTCATTCAAAAAGTGCATTCACCCATTCCATCCTCTACACTCTGTGTTTCTTCATAGCAACCTTGTGTCTTGTAAGGCAAAAAAATACAATTATGTTTTTCCTTGAGAGCTGGAAAGACAGAATAACTTGTCCAGGGTCACAGAACAGCCAGCAGTTGACCCAGGATGGTCCCGCTCTGTATTTCATGTCTCCACTTCATTTCGTCCCCTCTGGGTTGTTTGGGGTGGTTCAGCGTAAACATTTAACACAAGTTCCTGTTTCTTATTTTCAAGCCTATACAATGAGACAACAACTAAGATGAGTTGTTCAGTTCAGTCCTAAAGATCAATTTTCACCTCCCAAATGTCTCTCCTTCGTTAGGGTCTGGTCTGTGCTGCCACGGTAAGCTTGCAATCTCAGTACTCCTATTACTCAATCTAACAGCTATCAACTACTGTGTACTGACTGTGCCCAGCTGCTTTCATGCCCACCTCGGCCTTTAGGAGTGGCCCCTTACTGCCCCGTTTGACAAAAGCAGCAGCAGAGATCCAGCAAAGGCAGGCAAGATCACACCTGCCAAGATGACATTGAAAATGCCCAAGGAAAGTCAGTAATGGACACACCTAAGTCCCTGTGATTCCACTTTGGGAATGAGAAACAGAGTAACTGGCACACATGGAGAGGCAATTACAAGGGTGTTTGTTGTATCATTGTTTGTAATGGGGTGGGGAGGAAACAATGTAAAAGAGCCATCAACAGAGGAAGTGGCCTGGGGGTAGTTATTAACTCTGTATCCTTCAGTTTTCTTACACGTGTGAGGATTAAGGGATTTAATTGTACAAAACTCTTAGAACAGTACTTGGCTCAGGGGAAGTGTTATGCATATGTTAGCTATTATTATTATTAATACCTATTGTAATCTACTATATATTAGGTTTTGGCATAACAATTCAAATGAATTAAAAATACTTATATACTACAACATGTGCTGTTATATATTCGATTTATCCATCAAAATTAAACTCATAAATACAAAACATGAAAAAAGCAAACTATAGGACCGTACATATAGTATGAGGTTTACACACATGAAAAATTCCGAACTGACATTTTGTATTACTTAGGGAAGTGCGTGTATTTTATAAAAATATAAACATGTGGACTGCAGATATTTACCAAAATAATGATAGTGGTTACCTCTGAGGGGAGGAAGAGACAGGGGGATGAGGCTAGAAAAGGAAAAAGCACTTCCACCTTAAAATGTTTTACTTCTGTGATTGAAAAAAGATGCAAAGCAAACATGACCACATGTTAATATGTGTTTATTTTAGGTGTGGGCACAGAAGTATTTGACATATTAGTCTATGTGCTTTCCTATATTTAAACAATTTTTCCAAGTATAAAGGAAAAGCCCGCAAAGTTTATGTTTATGTTGCTATGAGAAGCTCACACCTCAGCAGATTTGTGATCTTGCTATCCTCCTATTTTTTTGGTTTCTTTCCTGACATAGAGGAAAGAACATTTCATTTGCTATAATGACCAAGAAAGAAAAGTATCATTTATGATCCAATTGTATCATGACCTTTGGAAAGAACTATGAAATCATCTTCAAGACACATCTCTGGCGGTGCAAAGCCCAGCATTTGTTGTCCTCGCCATAAGGTACAGAGACCTCCAATCTCACCCTAGACCATGGACCCCGAACTTCCGATGGCACTCTGTCACCAGCCAGACCGCAGGCTCTCTCAAAAGAATACAGGGCAAATGCAGTCTTCCAATTGCTACGCGGATGTTTTACCCAAAGTAGTGTTCAATCTCAGTCAATGCAACTCACACACACTTCTAAAGGGAGTGGATTTTTATCCCGAAGAATTCATTTGCAAATTCAGTAGACGGTTTATAGTTTGAACAGCAGCCTTACATTTGTATGTGCCACCATACTTTTTAATATGACCACAAACATTTTCAAGTTCAATGCGAATTTCCTTCCTTATTGAGGTCTACCCACATACATAGTAGCCAAGTTCTGGCTTCAGGTGTTTGCTTCAACTGCTCATCTATTACACACTCATACACACACATAGTAGTTGCAGCAATACTGATTCTACTTTGCACAATGCCACTGCCATCTCTCTATTTGGAAGGAGCCAAGATCAGAGAATTTTTAGCATCTTTCCTCTTTGCAGAAAGTTGCAGGTTGTGGGACACTTTCTCCGACGGTGAAAACCTAATTGCTTGGTTATTTTGCTGGCAAATGTCTGAGACACTGTGTCAGGAAGGAAACTGGTGAAGGAGAACTGGGCAGTGGTACACAGTGATAAAAACATGGAGTTATTTGCAATAATAATGACTAATATTTACTGAGTCTTTTCCTTGTGCCAAGCACAATCTGAGATGCTTTCCATATTGCATCCTCGTAGGAAGGCTTGAGACAGATACTAGTATCATCCCTAATTTGCAGATCAGAAAACTGAGGCAGAAGAGTAGAGAAACCTGGCCAGGATCACAAAGCTCGGGGACTCTGACATGCTGAGCTATGGTTATACGTGGAATCTAAAAAGTTACAGTTCAAATAAGAAGAACTAATCACCCACAGATTATATCCAGCAAATAAAGAAGAAAGGGGCCACATTTGGGACTGCCTCAGAGGAAGGAAACTGAAGGACTGGGAAAAGGGGTACTGTGGGTTGAATTGTGTTCCTCTCAAGAAAATATTTGTCTAAGTTTGACCCCCAGAGCCCCAGAATCTGGCCTTATTTGGCATAAGGGTTTCTACAGACATAATTAAGGTAAGGATCTCAAGATAAAATTATCCAGGATTAGGGTGGACCTGAAACCCAGTGGCAGTGTCTCTAGGAGAGATGGAAGAGAAGAGACACAGAGGGGAAGGCCAAGCAGAGGCAGAGGCAGAGATTGCAGTGATGCAGCCACAAGCCAAGGAATGCTCAGGACCACTGGAAGGTGGAAGAGACAAGAGGGATCATTCCCTTGAGCCTGGAAAAGGAACGTGGCCCTGCCTACGCCTTGATCTGGGACATTTGGACTCCAAAATGGTTTGAGAATAAATGTCTGTCATTTTAAGACACCCCCACCCCCACCCCCCACACACACCCAGTTGTAGTAATTTGTTACGGCTGCCCTAGGAGACTAATACAAAAGGTGAGATAGATATTTATTTTCACTGTATAACTTTAGAGTTTGAATTAATTTTTTACTATGTACAAGTATATAGGGAACTATCACATATCTTGGTACGGCACTGTGGTGCAGTGCCATGGACATCTTCAGTGCATGGCCATAGGCTAGTTCCATCCTCCGAAAAATAGGATTCCCAGTTTCTTCCTGGACATTGCTCTGGTAGCAAAGGACTATTTGAAGTTTGAAGGAGTCACATGCAGAAACCCAATCCTCGGATAACAGGAAGTGTGGGAACCGCCTTGGCTCCTATTGTTTCAGAGCTCCCCACTGGAATCTTGGCCCCGCAACCACATGTTAACCGAAAAGTTTTTCCAAAGCCAAATTCTCACACCCCATTACCTTGCAGGGTTTAGTGTTGGCTCCAAGAACGAAGACCCACTAGGGTTTATGGGTACTTCTGCAGGAGATGGAGGGAGGGGCAGGACTTGGGACCAGATGCCTCTGGAAGCCCCGAGTCCATGGGTGGGTTTGCTGCTAACAGCCAAGGGTCTGGGCTGACCTAGTTTCTGACTCCGTCTTCTAACCTGCCTTTCAGTGTTGTTCACCACCAGGTACCCCGCCAGTTGTCCTTGGATTTACATTACAAACAGTTGACCTTTTCTGTTTTCAATTTAGCTTCCAAGCATTATCTTTTTGTTTATTCACTTGTGCGTGGTGAGGGGAGGGGGTGGGACTTAAAGAATGGGACAGGGTCTGGAGGAGCTGGAGAGAGCAAAAGGAGAAAGGGGAAGGTGACGAAGTGATTTGGTTTAGGGAATCAGACCATCTGGGTTGGAAAACATCTTACTAGGTTTGTGAGCTTGGGCAAGAGACTTTGCCTCTCAGAGCCTCAGTTGGCATAGCTGTAAAATGGGGCTCAGGTGCCTCTCTTGCTGGGCTGATTGTGAGAATGAAATGTTTTTTAAAGTGGTCAGCATGACCTCTGCATGGGGTGAGTGTACATCAGATGGTGACAGTTTTCTGAACAGGCAAGGAGAAGGAAAGAAGAGTGCAATATGGTGGCTGCTGAGAAATGGACCAGAGGGATGGCATTATTTTTTTTAATTTCATTAAAAATTATTTTTAGCATAGTAAGCCTGAAAAAGGCAAAAAACTGAAAAATAGAAAGGGTGTATAGGGAAAAGTAAATTTCCCTCTCTGCCATTCAGTTAGCCTTCCTGGAAGTAACTATGGTGACCCCAGGGATCTTGTCTTGTAAATCCTTCTGGAGTGTCTATAAACAAATACACACACACACACACACAATTGTATTTCCTCTCATGAACATGCAGTACACAAACTCCTTGTTTTCCATTTTCTTATTTACTTATCTCCCAGAGATCTGTTCCTAGCTGTACATACCGAAAGCCCTCAATCTTTTCTCCAGCTGCATGATATTCCACTGCTGTTTCTACCATGATTAGTTTAACCAGAAAACCACTGATATCTGCCAGGTTGTTTTCAAACTTTTGCTCTTACAGCACTGCTATATCTATATCAACTATACTTATGCATATAGTAATTATCCATAGGTATCATGATATCCGTAGGATCCACAGCTAGGAACAAAGCTGCCAGGTCGAAAGGTGGTGCTTTTGTAATGTTGAAGGAAACCACCAAATTGCCCACAGTGTGCCCATAATCATTTTCTCTCTCGCCATCCACATTTGAGAGGGTCTGTTTTGCTACTCCTCACCGCCACTGCATGCTAACTAAATATTTTCGTCTTCACCAACCTTTCTACTGGTTTCTAAGCTTGAGTACAGCTGGGTAACCAATGGCTCAGAACAGCGCTCAGCAACTGGCTGCTTAAGTCCTCCCAGAAAACCCAGAACTAAAGACATGGGCTCAGGAAAATAAACTGTGATGCTGCTACCAATCTTTCTGTCCTGAAGTCACTCCCCCGATGTCCACCCAGGAGCACCTATTTCTCCCTCTCTCTCTAGAAGCACGTGTCCCCAGGAAGCCTCTCCCTTGCAGGAGGATCCAATCACGCTGGTGTGGTCAGGGGCTCAGGGATGTTAGTTTCTCCCCCGCTAGTCTGAACTGCAGGCTGAGCTTAAGGCTTGGGAGGAAATGACCTCTTATTAGTAAAGAGGCTTTGGAAAGGTGGGGAGGGGTGGAGGTAGCTTGGGGGCAGGGTAGTCAGATGTTAATATTCTCATCACTTAAGAAAAGGGGTGAGAGTGGAGAATTCCTACATTCTCTGTCAGACCAAAGAAGTGAACCGGTTGGAAGATGAATGTTGATGGCTCTGACCAGCATATTACGGAACATGAAGCTTTTCATTTGGGTGTATTTATGGGGTTTATATTTACCTAATAAATAGAACAATGGATGAACAGCTGTTGGGGAGGGGGAGACCTGGGCTCACATGGGAAGGAGAAAGAAAAACAGAAATCTGTCATCTAGGAAGAGAGGTAGGTGGTCTCAGAAGGATTTTAATCTTGGGTGGTTTGTTTGTCTTCTTGGAATTCTTACTAACTCTTGGCAAAGTTTTCTCCTGGGCTCCCAGAACAAAGATGGGAATCAAATGCGCAGCAGACCGTGGTATGCACGCGCAGATGATAAAGTCCAGAGCGGGTGCTGTATTATTCACCCCATCCAAATGGACCGTATATTCACCCACTCCAACAGGACACTCCCGCCAACCATGGGAATTTTGAGTTCTTATGAATCTTCCAGGCCTCTCTCCTCTCAGTAGGGCGCAGCCTGGAAGCCTGGAGAGGTTGGTGCTAAATGAAGGCAACACATCTCCAGGCGGTTATCTCACTGTTCAACTTCCCTTTCTGACTTTCCTCCTGCCCAATGTGATCTTTTGCTTGGATTTGCCATAATTGAGGTGGTTTAAACTCAACTGCAGCACTTCTGGGCCTAAGAAGTAAAGAATTAACAGCAGAAAGGAAGAAAAGGAAAGAGAAAAAAAAATAACAAAGGAAGAGCAGGGTGAGGGGAAAAGGCAAAAATGCAAAATAGTCTAATTAAGGAAAAGAAAACACATTAGAAAAAAGGGAAATTCTGAAAGTATTGCAAATGCAAGGAGAAAACAGAAAGAAACAATTGTGTATAGGAAGGGAAGGAGGGAGGGAAGAAGAAAGGAAGGGAGAAGAAGAAGAAAGGAAGGAAAGCAGCAGGAAGGAGGGAGGGAGGAGAAAAAACTGGGGAAAAAATGAAGAAAAAGGAACAGAGACATGCAGGAAACTAGAAAGTAAGAGTGACCCAGAAAAAGGTAACTGATGAGAAGTAAAATCAGGACGCGTTTCCGGAGCGTAATGCTTCTGAATCTCTTTCCAAGGCACTCTGCGACCCGGATTTGCAGCAGCACATACAGCTAAGCTCCTGAACAAACTTTCGCTCTCCGCTAGGCATTTAAAGGAATGCTCTATTCAACCCCATTAGCGAGCCGGGGCTAAAAGGCCGCGGCGCAAGGAGCCGGAGGAGAGGAGGTGCAGTCCCAACTCGGGTCGTGCCCGCTACGAGGTCATCGAGGCTCCGCCTGATCCCTTCTCTCGGGCTGGCGAGGCCGCCGGCTTTGGGACAGCGCCCGGGACAGCGCCTGCGACAGCGCCGCGGTCCTCTTCTCCAGCGCCGCGGTGCCCAGGCTGCCCAGCGTCGGGCAACGAGCCCGCGAGCGCCCAGGGACGGCTGGCCCGCGCAACGCCGGGCTCCCAGCTCAGGTTGGAAACCCACAACCCGCCTTTCTCCAGCGGCCGGGCTTGGGCCTCTTTACAACACAGACCTATAATTTACACATTTTGATTCCGCCTGTAATTTCGCCCTCCGAGCTCCGATGCCATAAAACCCGTGGGGCCTGGCAAAGAGACCCTCAACCCACCCCCACGGCTCCAGCTCTCCCTGAAGTTCCCTGAGCTGCTACAAATAATCGCGTGGAAGACGGCCAAGAATAACTAGAAAATAAACACAGCTCCCCCAGCCCTCTGGGCGCAGCCCCTGGGTCCCTCCCGGCTCCACCTGGCTCTTGGGCCCCGGCAGGGCGCCGGGACCCTGGCGCGAGCTCTGCTCTCAGAGCACTATCGGTAACCTGGAACTGCTTCTGGACCTTTTTCATAACAGGGTGACCCCGTGGTCCCCGCTGCCTTCCCTAGCGGGAAAATTGTCATGTTTCCGACCCCTGTCGAGGAAAAAAACAAAAAAACAGTGAAAACAAACGCAGACTGGAGGGTTTTCTCTCCTAATATCGGTGCTTTCAGAAGAAGATAGGAGACCTCCTGCTCGTTTTAACACCCGTAGGTCTACGCGGTGATGTGTGCGGAAGGCTATACAGGAATGCAAGCAGCCTCGGGTGTGCACCTAATTTGCGTGTGTATATATGACGTGTATGCATCGTGTGCCTGCAAAGAATTATCTACAGATAATTGTACGTATTATCCGTGGCTTGGAAAATGCAAACAACATGCAGACAGTTCTCGATGGACAAGTAATTCCGTGCTCATGCGCCCGACGATTTGGAGTGTGCAAGTACTTTTCGTGCATTTAATTATATGGCCAAATTGTTCCGTGTGTGCACGTAATTTGGCTTGCACGCTGTTTCCACCGCTACAAATAATTGCATGGGTGTGTTGATGACTTTAGAGTCAAAGAAAGGGCTCCAAGAAATCGTTTCCCGGTGATTTGCTGGCGCGCACATAATATGCGACCCGCCATATCTATGGAAGCAGCCCTTAAAAGCAAAAGCAAAAAAAAAAAAAAAAGGTTTGTTTGCAAACGTGCCATCTCCCTGACGGCTCCGCCTGATCCGAGAACCGAAAGGAAAGCAATGAATGAGAAGACGGGATAGGTATTCTGGGCCTTTTTGTCCTGCCCAAGCTTTTTGCTCGGCGGTGTCCCGCGAGTCTCCGGTAGCGGCGTCTGTTTGCCCAGAGCTGCGCGGTGCTCTGCGGCGGATTCCCTCGGACGCACGGTCTTTGCGCCCTGCGGGCTGGGCTCCCAGCTGCCGCTACAGAACCGGCCGGACCCTGCCAGGGTCTTGCCCCGCGCTGGAGCCTCCACGATCCTTCCCCCGCCGTGCGCAGTCGGCCCTTTAGCCGCACCACGCCGAGAAAGCGAAAGTTCTTGCGTTCTGCCAAGCGCTGGCGCACACTGCAGAATCCCAATCAGCAACCGCTGGGGGGAAAGCGGGATAGCAAGCCCATGTGTCCCTCACGGGCACTCCAATGGTGAAGCATGTCCTGACTCTAGCAGTCCCTCCCAGAGCGCACACGTGTGCCCAGAATTATAATACAATATAACACATCGTAATATCGGATATTATACAGCGTTTACCTTCCATTAGGATGTGTATATTGTATTAGGCTGTGCTTATGTGTTTGTTACGACGTGCTGCGATACTGTGTCTCTCAACTCCACTACCATGTGTCACGCACCTACTCGCTCATTTGATGCGCGCAACGACCCTGCGAGGCAGGACTCATTTCTCACAGAGAGAGCACGGGACCTGCTCAAAAAAACACCCAGCTAGAAAGGGGCAGAGCTTGAATTCGAACTCAGAGCCTGGAAACTGGCATAGATATGAATCCACGCAGCTCGGGCAGCAAAACGGCCCCCACCACACACTGCTGTTTCTGCAATAGCCCCGACCATGTGGACTGATTTCATTACATTCGCACCATCTGTCTGAGATGAGCGCTGCCTGCCTGCACCGGGCCAAACCTCGAGTTGAGAACTCAGCGCGGAAGGGGCTCCCGAGAGCCAGGATGAGACCAATCCAGGGTCCCGAGTCCTGGGCCGGTCGTTCCTGCCTCCTGTCACGTCCAATGGCTTTCATCTTTTATGTGGGGGGAAGTTCTGATATCATCTCTTTTCATAGATGAGAAAGAGGTTCAGAGAGGTTAACTCGCTTGCCCAGCATCACTCAGCAAGTAAGAAGGTCCAGCTCAGACATTCAGTCTCCAGAGCCCTCGGTTTTGCTAAACCCGTGTGCAATCCTCCCTCGAAGGGTCCCAGGCTTAAATGGAGCGCGAAAGTGTGTCGGGGACTGCTGGGGGTGGGGTGGGGATGGGGGTGGGGGAGGACCAGGGGGATTATTAGCGTCTGGGGGTTAGGAACATTTTGGGGGGATTTGATAATAGCTCAGGAGCTTCTTCCCTGATAAACAGAGCTGACGACGGATGCTTCGCAATCCTAACCTTCCCTCCTCTTTCCCTGCTGGTGGGAGAGGGGCGGTGGCACCTTCAGACTCAACCACAGGACACCCGTTGAATCGTCTTTTCCCGTTTTAAGTCTGGAAGCACGGCACCTTCTGCAGTATTTCCCAACAATTTAAAGACAATAGCCCACTCCATTCTCAAGAAGGACAAATTAACATCGCCCTCCCCCCCCACCCCAGGGGGTGGTGCTGTGGATTTGGCTCTCCGATTTTCCTGCCCCAAGCAGAAACAGACATTGGTGAAATAAAGGGCAACGGAAAGAAATCAAGATCCAGTCCGGCTGGACGACTAGGACCGACCCCTAGCCCACTAGAGAAATCCTCCCTCCGATAGGGGCCCTGGAGGAAAGGAAACGGTCAGAAATTGGCGCCTCTGTGGCAAAACGTTTCCGCTCCGGGCGAGGCCTGACAGGCGTTTCCGAAGCTGAAAACGTCGACAAAACCGCTCAAATCCTGGCTCCATTCTCCCCCTGCCCTGAGCGCCGTGGGAGGGACAAACAATTGCCAGGAATGGAGACGGAGTTTTTAAAAATAAACATGGATTGTTGCTGTTGTTTTTTCCTTTCGAGATAAACGTGTATATTTACACCTTCTATGTGAGAATGGAGCTAAAAAAAAAAAAGTACCTGAAAATGTTGGCCTGGCTTCCCCTCTCCAATACACAATTATATGCATATTTTGGAACGTTTAGAGATCTAGTGTCTGGGAGACCAGATGGATTGCTTTCATCCTCCATTTCTGCGTGGGTGGTGGGGGGGTGGTTTGTGTGCGGGGCGGGGGTGGAGGGGTGTCCTTTGGGGAACCAAGGGTGGCAGTGACAGCGTCTCAAACGCTGTGAAAATTGAGGCGCGGCGTTTCCCATTATACCCTCTATCCCCATGCGACACCCATCACCCGCTCCATTTCTAGATCCCTCGCCTCGCGGTTTCGGGAAATTTGGCAGAAGGAGAAAAAAAATCCAGAAGTCTCAGTAAAGAGCGGGTCCCTCGGAGTTATAGCTGGAAAATGGAAATTTCACTCGCGCCGACGCAATGTAACTGGACAACTGTGCCCACTCAAGAGCAGTTTCTGACCGGTTGGCAAACCCAAGAAATTCTGGATAATTTAGGGGAGCATCTGCATGACCGGCACTTCCATTTGGATCATTCAAGAGACATCTGATGGAATTTGTCACGAGGCGACTATTTGAAGCCGCGGAAAAGTTTAGTTTCTCGTTTGTTTGAATACAAAATGCGCGGTATGGGCCAGAATTTCCACCTCGGCTACATTCTTCAGGCACCGCTGAGCAGGATCCGACGACAGCCCTTTCTCCATCGTGGTGGCCACTTTTCTCCGCCAAGCCCACGGAGCAAATCCTGGGCGTTCGGCGGCACCGCATGCCGGCCTGCGGGAGGCCAGGGCTGCTGGGCGCGCGCGGAGCGACTTTGCCCGCGCGCACCCAGCAAAGATGACGTAAGTGGCGCTGACGAGCGCTGCCCGGCTGAAACGCGCCTAAATAAAGGGTCCGCCGGTAACTTGGGCCGGGGGGATTGCCTCACACTCCGCAATCGGGCCCAGACACGTTTAGAAATGTTTTGCTGGACGCCTGCCCCGCGAGGGCGACAGCGGCAGCGGGCGGCCGGGGCGAGGGCACGTCGTTTGTCTCAGGCTGGCGCTGAGCAGAGGCCACAGAAGGTCCTCGTGGAGGAGAACGTCTCCTACCTTTGCCTGTTTTGTCTGTTTTGGTTTTTTGTGCCCTCCACCTTTGTGTGCCCCCGGGGAGCAGGACTCTGGCTGCCGCGCACCAGCTGTAACCAGAAAGGCGCTAAGGACGCGCGCATGCAAGAGCTGGCACTGAATGCGCGCCACTGTGGTTTCACCGTCGGTCTCCCGCTGGTCGGCGAGCTCCACGGGGCAAAGGGCCCAACTGGTCACCGCCGGGTCCCCCAGGCCCCAGAACAGAGCCTGAAACTAATGGAGCATTTATCGAATCAACGAATGCGTCCAGAAATCTGGCTTTCGATCTTAGCTTTATCTTAATTCCCTGTGGGACTCTGAACGTCTTTCCCCAGTCCGTGTCCCCTAAGTAGAATGCAGTCGGCCCATACTCTTAAAACTCAGCCATCAAAAGTGATAAACACAAAGACATTTGGCGCACATTGAGCTCCTACCCTGCTCATTAAGCTTTATGTTCATTTAATTCCCCAACAACCAGGTAGGGTAGAATACCGTCATATCCCCATTTTACAGATGCGCAAACTGAAGCTCAAACTGCCTAACTCAGACCGCCTGGCTCTTGCGAGCAACTGATCACTGTGCGGGTCCTGTAGGGGACGCCGGCGTTGCTCCAGGGCACCGGTGCGTGATGACCCCAATTTCCCCAGACTCTAGGACAGCTCGCACGCACATCCTCCCAATGGCAGGGAGAATCAGCCTTAGCTCTTGGGTCTCCCTTAATCATATATCTGGGACCAAGCACTCCAGCCTGACCAAGCGGGAGCACTTGGGGGGAGGATATGATCAGCTCTAGACGTACCGATCAGGGCGGGGCCCCGGAACGTCCCGGGTGTTTGTGTTCCCGAGCCCTGATATCGAGGCCAGAAGAAAAGGGTTTGTTTGCGTCTCGGCCCAAGTCTGCGCGTATAAAGACTGCCTGGTTATGTCCCTGAGCCCCTAAGAGCCCAGAGTGTGCACAGGTAAGGGGCCGAGTCTCTAACCCGGTCTGAAGAAAGATCTCTCCAGAAGCCGATGTGACCGACCCACGCCCCTGCGTCTTCGCGCCGCGCGCCCCACTAGCGTCTTTACGCACGAGCGCAATTGCGCCCGACGTGATGGCGCAAACCGGGATCCTGCCAGCGGGTCTCCAGTCTCGCCGGGCTTCGGCCACTCCACACTAGTCAACGTAATGAATGGAGAGAGAAAAGACGGGGTTGGAGGGGGTGGGGTGGGGGCTTTGCGAAGGGGGTGAAATATCTTGGAAATAATACACCAAGAGAAGGAAATATGGACAACAGTTTATCAGCACCCCGCCCCCAGTGCCCGCATGTTTAAAACCCCTAAGTAATTTTAGATTGTGTCTTCAGTTAATATATCTCTCTCCCTTTCCCGCGGGCTGACAGGGAAGCGCCGTTGCTGCAAGATGTCTGCAGAAAAGGGTCTTTAAGAGTTTCCACATTGTTTAGTTACAGAAATGTGTTTGTGGTTCCTGAGAACCCCTCCCCCACCCGCCTCCGAATCTCATTTTACTTTATGACTCCAATTGTTTGAGGATGCCCGCGCCACATAAATCCTGCTTCGAGATTAATCTCCCTGCTTGCTCGCGTTGGATGCAGTGATTTTTTTTCCTAGTTCTTTTAAAGAGGGCGCCGGGCGGAGATTTATTAACAAGGAAAAATAGTTTATTTTTATAGCCGACCTCGGAAAGGTGGGGGTGGGAGCGGGCCAGGGAAGGGGAGTCGTTCGCATGGATAAACAATGAGACGAGGGGCTTGGGGGTGTTAAAACCCGCTTCAGCTGGGAGTCGGCTGGCGACTTGAACTTTTCTCGCTGGCTCCCCTCAACACGTCTGTGGGTGCGGAGTCAGAGCTCCGGGAGGACCAAGGCAATTGCGGGGCGCGCCTGTGTGGGTCCGGGGAGGTACAGTGTGTGTGTGTGTGTGTGTGTGTGTGTGTGTTGACACGGGTGTGATCAAGGGTCACCTACAGTCCGGAGACCACCTCCTCCGAGACTTAGTGTGGGTTGGGGTACGTGTGTGTCTCCCAAACAGGCCTCTCCCCAGGGGCTGGGATCTTCGGACCAATTACAGTGTGGGTGGGGTGTTCTTATCATGACGTCATGGATGGCCGTCAAAGATCTGCAACCCCCCAAAATATTTCCAAAAATGTATACTTTGGCGTATTTTTCTGGAAGAAGTTCGTTGTTTTCGTCAGCTTTTCCAGGTACCTTCTATTCATAAAGCTAAAACCCCACTAATTACGGAAAAAAGCTAAGCCAGTCCCTTCACCTTCCTACGTTGCTGGCAGCCCACTAGCCCACCCGCCCGTTTTTGTACTTCAAATCAGCTTAATCTTTGCCATTAAAGTGTAACAATAACCAGGAGTCACCACCTTAATTTAGGACATTTTTGAGGCCAATCTTGGTCACATTTGGGACGCATGATACTCTTTTAGGATTCTCAGGAGAATTACATCAAGAGCCAAAGAGTTTGGCTGCTGCTTTCGGTCTAACTGGTTATATGACCTCGGGCAATAAGCGATTCCTATCTGGGCCTCAGTTTCCCTTTAAACTTAAGGAGCACTTTCGATAAGTGTGTGCTCTCACACTTGTGCACTCTTCCACAGTCAGCTGCCTTGGGAGTACACGCAGGAGAGGAATACAAACACTGCAGCTGTTCCACCTTGCATCAAGAATAAGATCCTGAAGCACTTGTGGGGAAGGGTGGATCCTATAACCTTTGGGGGAGTGGTGGATTCCACTGAGAAGCTGATAAAAAGATGGAACTTCTCTGCAAACATTTACGCACAATTGCCCATAAACAAGCAATTTTACATTCAATTTTCTGGAGTCCCTGGACAGGTGAAGGCCCCCTGCTTCAAACGACACGTGGAGAGCAAATTTTGGCCAGTGCATTAGGGACGGGCCCCACGAAGCCGGGGGCTCTGGGCCACGTGAGATGTCCAGCCAGAGCCCCACTAACAGTTCCGCAGCTGGCAGGGCAAGGTGAGAGAAGTGCGCCCTTCTTTGATTCGCAGACGCGGGCGCAGCCCGAGACCGCCCGGCACCTCGGCGTCTGTCTGTCTGCGCGTCTGCCCGCGGGTCCTCAGATGCCGGGAGTGAACTGAGGAGAGCCTGGTGCGCGGCTGGACCAGCGAGAGGGCGCGCGGTGAGCCCCGGCCGCGCCCTGGACAGGATGCGCTGGGAGCCCAGCTCTGATGCGATCTCCCCGGGGCCCAATTCCCGAGCGATCTGACTGGGGGTACTGGGGGTGAAAGCGTCGGAAGGCGCAAATGGACGGCGCCCCAACCGCTGTCCACGCGCGGGTCACTGACCCCCGACGCCATTGGTCCCCAGACCTCTTTGCCCGAGCCTGGGACACCTGGTCAGAACAGAAGCGAGCCATGATTCCACCTGTCTGACCCTCCTGGGCCCCTTTCCAGGGGAACATACAGCTGGGCTGTCGGCGGACTCTCCTCAGTGCCTACATTTCCTACTATAATAAAGACCACAAAAAATAGGCCGCTTTATATTTTATGAAGCTCTTTTAACTCCATCCCCACATTTATTTGCTTAGAATTTCTGCTTCCAAGAGGAGGCAGGATCCAGAGAGGTTAAGCAACCAGCTCAGCAGTGCCCAGTAAATGGAGAGCCTGGATGCAAACGCAGAGCTTCAGACACCAAATTCCCGTCATTATCTACTGCAGCACAATGAACTTCTTTCTTACTTCAGGCCCCAGCCCAACCCAGGGCACCTCAATATGCAAGCTCACGACGCCACGGAGCACAGCTTGCACCCGCAATCGCCTGAATTCGGGAGTCTCGGGCCAGCTGTGGGACAGAAAGTTGACAACGCTCCTGGAACTTCAGACGCTCTTCGAAGGCACATCCCGCTCTCGAGCCTTCCCGACAACTTGGGACGCACAGGCTCCATCCCCAGCACGGTCCCCTCTCTGCACCCAGGTTTCATTCCCACCCAGCCGCCCCCGTGCTGGGAGGCTGCACTGACTCCTATTTAGCATCCTTGTTTCTGTTCCCACAACTCCGCCCCCCCCGTCCCCAAACACATACATTCCCCGGTGCCCATAAAATACCAGCCTGTTTCGCCCGCTCGCCCAAAGCGGCCGGTTCCCTGAGGATGGAGGCGCGCCAATCGCTCCCCACCCACCCCTGCCCTGCGCTGCCTTACCTGCTGGCCGGTAGGTGAAGGCCTGCACGCCGAGCCTACACGCTGGGACGGGCGCACCGCGGCGCAGGCCGCTCCATCCAGCGCCCACTGGCCTCGAGCCGCGTTTCCGGTTGTAGCACCCGGCGCCCCCCCGAGGGGGCCCGATAAACTATCGCCGGCCCTGGGAGGGGCGACCAGCGGCGAGCCAGGGCACCTCGGGCCCGGCTCCCGGCTCCCTGCTCCCGGCCCGGCTGCCTGCCAGCGGCCGCCCAGGACAGCGGCGGGAGGCCTGCCGAGGTGTTTCTGGTTACAATCACCTCACACACCGGCCTGCATTCCGGCTCCCTCCCCCGCGCCGCCTCCCCGCCCCCCCCCATCCTTACCACCAAGTTTGAAGTCACACCTTCTCCCGGACTGGGGAGCTTTGCCGGGGTGGGGGGCGATGAGTGTGAGGCAGAGGTTGTTAATCTACAGAGCTCCGGCAGGCCCATAAAGAGGAATATTTTTGGTGGTCAGAAAAATCGGTATTGAGTAGATATATCATCCCCCCACCCCACCCCCCTATTCACCAGGAGTTAATTTTCTACCCATTTAGCAGGGACTAAGTTGTATGTTCCTGACTGTTTTCTGGAAGAGCTGAGACATACAGTTGAACAGATCGATCCGTTTTCCCCTTTGGAAGATGGAGGTCTTAAGAAGCAGAAATGGTTTCTCGGGTAAAAGCTAAACTTGGCTCTCATGTAGCCTAAAAAAAGAATAACCACAGGAATCACACAGTAGCTACCATCTATTGAGTTCCGATCTTTCTACAGAGTCCAGGTAGGAGAACTTCCCTTTCTCCCATTTGATCGATGAATAGTCAGAGGCTTGAAAAGGGGACGTGATATCCCTGAGTCACCTGCTGTAGGTAGATCAGCCCCAAGTGGGCCTCCACCTGCCTCTCCATTATCCCCCCCCCCCACCCCCGCGCACAGTAGGCCTGTGATGAAGGTTTGGGATGTTGGAGGCTCAAGGACATACGGAAAGGATGCCCTCATTAGCTCGCCTTTGGGAAGCCTTCTGAAACCCAAGAGATGCACAATCAGAACCCAAAAGGCCCTGGCCCTCTGAAATGATTCATGCTGGAGAGAAATTCCAAACACAAATGGCCCTTAATTCGCTGTCCAAGTGGGACCCAGAGGAAGCCAACCTGATTCACTGTGAGCAGAATGAAGTCTGGTGCTTTCCCAAGTTGTGGGAAGAACTGCAACCAAATCCACCCAAGCTTCCCTGCTAGCGCTAGGCTGCCCTGCTAGAGCTCTTCCTACAGGCGAAAGCTCAGGCCCCAGCCACCCCTTTCCAGGCTGGGAGTGTTGTCTCTCCTCCTGGCAAGAGACCCTCTGGGGTCACGGTAGCCTCCGTTGAACCTCCTCTCATCTGGAGAACAGGGCTGTCCAGGATCCATGGAGCAATTAACCTCACCCACCCTCTCCCTACCAGTTTCCTTAAAATAAATGTGACAAACGTGAGCCTAATGATCTGCGGGGGAAGATCTATATGCTTCAGGACCATAGCGCAGGGGCTCCCTCCTCCCGGCTGAGCAGCCAACCCTACTTCAAAGGCTCCGCGATATTGCAAGGGGTTTCCTGGCTTTCAGGAAACAAGCAATCCGCCAGTTTCCTTAGGGCAGGATAATAGCCAAGGCAGACAGTAACACTAACGAGGATGATGATGGTGGTGGTGATGATGGTGATGAAGGTGGGGGCCGCCAGCATCCAGGGACCACAATGTGTCAGGCTCCTGCTAAGAGCTTGGCATGTGCTAACACATCTGGTCTTTGCAACAACCCTACAGGTAAACAATGCAGTTACCCCGGTTTTACAGCTGGGGATCCTGTGTGCTAAAGCCACGTGCCCCCCAATCCCACAGCTGGTAGATGGCAGGGCAACGTTTGAACCAGGCCCACCTGGTTTTGAAAAATAACAATAGGATTTTTAAAAATAACAAATGCTCACGATAAAAATATCGAACAGGAAAAGAGTATGCAGTAACCTCCAGCTCTTTCACCCCTGATTTCCCTGCCTCCTCTCTCCCAACCACCAATATCAAGGTTTGTGTTTGGTCCATCTTTTTAGATATATTCTGCATATATATATTTACATATATACATACACGTATTTATACGAAAATCTCCTTAATTGCAAGTGGAATTCACCATACAAACAGGTCTGTGCTTTGCATTTTTATCGTTTGAACTTCATGATGCCTTTGTTCAAAAAAGTATGGGTTTTTAATCACTAAGCACTGCGCATAAAAAGAAATTTTGCCAAACACAAAGGAATGGGCATTGGCAGGGCCTATGTTCCTGGGGGATGGTGCAGTGTCAAGTTTTGCTCAGGGTCATTTTAGCTACTTACGGACAGAAATGGAGAGAGACAGCGCAGAGAGAGGATGTCGGGAAGCTCAGATGTCTGTGACATTCCAAGCAGAGATAGCAGATGTCCCAGGAACAAAACATGCTCATCCGCTCTTGGCACGGGGCTGTCACTAGACTTGCATTTCAGGGCAGGAGATTTTCAAAGCCTTAAATGGTCTCTCAGAGACGGGCAGAGCCATGTCCACTCTCCGCTTGGTGTGGAGGGGCAGGCGGGCTTTTAGGGCAGAGGGTTGAGTAACAGGAGACTGGCTGGACAACAGAAACTGGAGGGTGAGGCCTGACTATTTTTGTCCTGGTTCTCCACATGGTCTCCCTGTCAGGGTGGAATGAAGTTTAAGGAATTATCTTGATCCCTCTAGTCCCCTTTTCCCAACACAGCCATCACTTAATTTTTAAAAAAGTTTCCCTCTTACGTTTTGATTCAGAAAACTGATGCAAAGGGATTTTCCCAAATGGTACTTGTGTTTTCATTTGATTGGTTTTTCAAGCACAGTGTCTTCTTGACAGACCTCGGAAGCTCAGAATGAAGGCTCCCAGTCCAACCCCCAGGTGACAGATGGGGAGGTCAGCGTGGCGGTCCTGGGGCCTGTGGAATCTGTTCAGACAACGTGGAGTGGCCGGAACACAAGGCAAAGGGGAACAGTTGGGTGAAGAGTTCCCGGGCCCATGAGGTCTTGTCTTTAGTTCAGAATACTAATGGCCAATGATTTTGTCTTACTCTGCCTCTCTCTGTCTCCTGGTCCCAGTTTGCCTCTCTAGGAAAGGGTAAGGACTGCTTCTGTCCACTCTTTCTCTCCCATTTCTTAGTTTCTCTCTCTCCTATTCTTTGTCTGCTCCTGGGTGGTTGTTTCTTCCCTCCCTCCCCCTCCCCCCTTTCTTCCTTCCCTTTTTCCCTCCCTTCCTCCCTCTTTTCTTTCTTTTTTCTCTGTCCTTCCTTCCTCACTTGCCTGTCATTCACTCTTGCCACTCTAGTCACCTTCCCCCATTCTCATCCCCTCTTTTCCCTCTCTTCAGTGCTGTCCTATTTGGGGAAGGGGGATTGTAATGAGAAATGCATGCCAAGTCTCTGGGGACCTCCGATTCAAGGGCAAGTGGGAACCAATCTTAACTGAAACAGCAAGTCCCTCTCTTACAACACCTGGGGGAGTATAAATTGGAACAAAGCACTGGAGGTACTCAGCAGTCTGTTTTAAAGGTACAGGCATGACTGTTCATGTCTAGAAAAGTTTTCTAAAGAAATAACCAGAAATGGGGATGCAAGGGTAGTTCAATGGTATAATTCTCACCTGCCATGCAGGAGACCCGGGTTCAATTCCCAAACAAAAAAACAAAAGGAACCAACAAAAACAAACAAACGAACAAAACAATTAAACAAAATGGTGCTGCAATAATGGGATACTCACATGGAAAAGGAATGAAATGTGACCCTGACATAAAAAAAAAAAAAAAAGAACCAGAAATGCAGGCAAATATTTACATCTATAAGAATGATGCTGGCAGGGTGGGCCACGGTGGCTCAGCAGCAAGAACACTTGCCTGCCATGCCAGAGGACCCGGGTTCGATTCCCGGTGCCTGCCCATGTAAAAAAAAAAAAAAAAAAAAAAAAAAAAAAAAAAAGAATGATGCTGGCCATTACAGCAAAATAAATAATTTTTTTAAAAAAGGTTAAGAACTTAGATGTTCAAATAGGAGATTACTCAAATTATACTTTATCTTCATGGAATGCTATTTAGCCATTAAAAATCCAATTTTTAAGTGAGAAAAGCAGACTAAAAACAGTATGTATTTGTATGATTCTATTTTCTTTATATATAAATGTGTCTGAATGTATTTGTATGATTCCATTTTCTTTATATATACACCTGTCTGTATGTATATATTATACCATACTGGCCTATGTGTAGACGTATTGGTATATGCATATATGGTGCATATACATTGAGGTGTATATAATGTTTACTGAGAGGTAGGATTTCAGAGTTTTGGAGGGCTTCTACATTCATATATTCTTTCCTCTTAATGTCACGTGGCTCTGTATACTATCCTGTCTATTTCTGTATGTTTGAAATTCTTCCATAATAAAATATGTAAAATATACAACCCCACACACTTCTTTTATAAGTGTGATTAAGTTAAAAAGACATAGTTCAAGTTCCCAAAGCTTGCTCTGCTCTTGCAGCCCGGTGCCTGAATTCTGGGAGGTTCATAAACCCAGATTACACCCTACTAATGCGAAAGGGGCCACGGTGGGTGGAGAGGGGCTGCCGGCTCAAACCCCCACTTCCAATAATGAGCTCCGCAGGAAGACCCGGCGGGAAAGGCAGCGAAGTCTGGGGAAGTCAATTAGGTGGGTTTGCAAGAAGAGGTTACATGGAGAGGCCAGGAGTTAGCTCAGAGAGGCTCTCCGCCAAGGACAGGGAGAAGAAGGGCCTTTTAGGCCTGGGGGACATTTGGTTGCTATTATGAATGAACAAACCCAGCAAAGTTGAAGCAGGGAAATGGCCACGTTGGGCATCTCAGTGGGCTGGAGGAAGGCCCAATGACCCTGGGGCTAAGTAATTCCAAATGGCCTTTGAAACCTCCTGCCAGCAGGACCCCTGAGGTCTTGGGGGGAGGGGGACAGACAGGGCCCAAAACAAAGAGGCTGAGGTTCTAGGCACTGCGCCATTTTAGGAAACGGTTAAAGGAACCACCGGAATTCAACATTCTTGCCCGCTGGCCTGCAGAAAACCTGCTTGCAGGCTTTTGAGAGAAAGGAGGTGAGGTGGACATTTTTCAAACCCAGAAACGGAGCCTACTGGCTCAGCAGCCAGAATGCCAGCCCGTAAGCTCCCTGGGGGCAGGGCCTCCCACTGGTTCTTTGGGGCCAGCTCTTCTGCAGAGGCTGGCACACAGTAGCCAGTGATAACCACTTGATATATAAACAAATTAAGCAACAAGTTCATTAAGATTGGTTTGTTCTATGAAAACTGGCCCATATCTAGTGCAGTGTTCCTTAAAGGATAGGCCTAGGGTCACCTGCTCCCTGCTGCCTGCCCTGTTGCTACAAACACTGATCCCTGGACTCTGCTGCAGTGGGGCTAGATCAGCATCTCTGGTCTTTTGTGTGTTTGTGCGTCTATGTGTGTACGCTGTGTGGCTGGGATCACAGTTCATTGTTTTTCTATGTGAATATCCGGTTACTATAGCACCATTCGAAGAATTTTTCTTTTTTAGGAGGGGAATGCATGGGCCAGGAATCAAAGCCAGGTCTACCCACATGGCAGGGGAGAATTCTACCCCTGAACTACCCATGCACCCCCTTCTGGTCTGCATTTTTAACAATCACTCCGGGCAATTTGCATGCACCCCACAATCAGAAAGCTGCTACAGGCCTCATCTCCACTCACTTTAAAAAGCGACTGAGACAGAGAAGGAAACAGTTGTGCAAAGTCATATAATCTTAACTATTATACATATCATTTGCTTAGGACTGATTGTGTATCTGACACTGTATCCAGAACTGTCTGTATATTTTCTCACTCAGCCCTCGGTACAACTCCTTCAAATGGATTGCACCCATTTTACGGGGGAGGAATTCTTGTGGAGTGGTAAAGGGACTTACCCGAAGTGAATAACAACAGCCAGCCTCTATTGAGGCTCTCCTGGGAAACAGGCATTGTGCTTAGCATAGGTTTTTTACTATTTCATGTAATCCCTGTTGTTTGACTTCATAAGGTGATCTGATTATTAGCATCATTTTAGAGATGAGAAACAGAGACAGAGATTCACTTCCCAGAGCTGAGATCATGGCAGGAGATGATCCCAAGTCTTAATTTCTAAACACTTCAGGATGTGGTGTGAGGATTGGGATGACTGCAGCCCAGCATTCTGAAACCATTCTTTTATGGAGCTAGATATTTTGAAGCTTCAGAGTGGCTTTTAGTCTAGTAGAATATGGGAATATGCTCCAAAGTTTCTGAGGAGCAGAGATGGTATAGAACAAAAACAGAAGAATTAAGCACATGGATGTTTGACTTGAATTTTTGTAGGTTAATCTCTTACTCGGTTTATCAACCTGCTAAATAGGTAGGTGGGCCCCCCAAGAGTGGTTGAGCAAGGGTTAATAAGAGGGGACTCAAGAAATCATTAAGGGAAAGAGCAAGGAATCAAAAATCAAGAAACCCAGATTCTGACCCTAGAGCTCACACTGACTCACTGTTTAGGAGGAAAAAAAAAAAAAAGATTTGGGGGATAAAAATGCCATAAAGTACAAGTGGGCTTGAGGAGTTTTCCCAGGTCATTAAAAAGGGAAAATCAGCCTCCCTAAGAAAACAAATTCTCCTCTCACTGTAAGTACGGGTTATCAATCGGAATTCTGATGACTTTGGGGCTGACAATTTTAACAACCACTTAAGTCTCACCCTGCGCCTTTTATCTGAGTGCTACACAAACATTGTTAAACACACAAGCCTGGACCAGGGAAAATGGTATCATCTTGGAAAGCAGAAGACCCAGGGAACTGAAATATCCATTGTCCACGCCCCCACTCCATCCCCGCCCCCACTCTTCCCTCAACAGAGCTAATCAATGGCCTGGCTAGGATTAGAATTAATAAGTCTGGACTCTTGCACTTTTGACCTAGCTGATAGATAACAATTCCTTTAACTATGCCATGGGTTATTTGGCATGAAGAGTCAATTTGATAAATCGATGGGGTTTTATTTATCTAAATTTTTGAAGGAATGGTATTTATTTTAAAAGAGAGGAATGCAATTTATAAATAATTTATTTGCCTGGTATGAGTTAAAACATCACATCCTCATTGGAGGAAACAGACTAAATAAAACAGGGTCCCTTATGCTTTACTGATTGCAAAAAAACTAGCTAACTCCTTACACCTGGCTTTTTCTCATCTCTTCCAGTCTCCTCTTTGCCGAACTGAAGGGCATTTCGACTCCCTGCTCTAGTATTTCATATTCAATCTCACGGTTGAAAATGGCTTTCTCATTTGCCACAGAGCATTTCATCCCAACACTATTTGTAATTCTACAAAGGAGGAAACAGCCTACCCATTCCCAAATTGAAGACGGGTTAAATAAACCATGATGCCTTTGCAAAATGGAATACGGTCTGACATTGGGGATGTTATACAACTTTATTTGTTCACACACACACACACACACAGACACACACACACGTCCTAAGTAGTATCGTTAAGGAAAAAGCAGGTTACAAAATAGTTTGATTGCCTTTTCTTCAAAATATTCTAATGTTCTATCAAAATAACAAGTGCACATGCCCTTTTACCCAGCAATTCCATTCCTAGATATACTTGCCAGTTTGCACCCTGACACATCTATAACGGTACACACAGTATAACAGACCGGAAATATTTTAAATGTCCAGTAAGAGACCTCATCATATAAACCATGGTTTAATCCCTACAATGGAATCCTATGAACTCATTAAAAGGGGGAAAACTCTTTATGTGCTGATGGGGAACCATCTCCAAGATGTACTGCTAAGGAGAAAGGAAAGACACAGAACAGTGCATCTAGTATGCACCAATGTGTGTAAAAAGGGAAAAGGGTAAAAGGGAATAACGGAAACGGCTGCTCTCTAGAGGGAAACCATGTGGCTGGGACAGAGGTGAGAGGCAGACTTTTTTCACTTTCTTTAGCTTTTGAAATGTGACCCCTGTGAATGTTTTCTTAATAGAAACAAATTAAGTTGTAAACAAATAGTCAAGGAACTATGACTCTTCATGTTCAGAAGGATGTTTAAAAGGACAGACGTTGAGTTGCTGGTCTCTGGGTAGCTCGGCTCTGTGTATGCTTTTACAGTTTTCCTCTCTTGTTTGCCCACGTTTTCTGGTATTTCTGAAATGGACATAAAAAGAGTTCTTTTACAGATTAAAAAGAGAACGGAAGGAAGGAAGAAAATTACTTTCGCTTCTTCGCCCTCAATGGTGTGGATTCCTTTATATGTGTATTAAATATCTCTGAAGTAGTCATTGTAAAATGACTGCGGGCAGTGGGAGGCAGGGAAAAGACTAATAAAAAAGAGGTTTATGGGCATTTGGGTGGGATGAGAAGGACTTCCAGATGCATGAAAACCAAGATTTGAAAAGGGAGAGGGGTCCCTGCCTGGAGAAGGAGTGAGGTGCGCTCCTGATGCTTAGGGTCCCCTGAGCCTCCCTTCTGAGAGCCCCCAACCGCCCAGCATTCACGACCATCACCCAGTGTGAAAGTGGAGAGAGGAGAGATCCCCTTTGCAAGGATGAAGAGACTCAGACATTGAATGAGGCCCCTCAAAGGTCACCAAGAACCAGGGAGAGGAGATTACTGAGTTTCCCTTCTTGGCCCATGCCCCTTCCTTTGCAGTGATAATGATGACAAGAAGAATGGCTGATTGCAACTAAGTGCTTACTCCCTGCCAGAACGCTGGGCGAGACACTTCACATGCATTATCTTATTTAACCTCACAGGAGGATTAAACAAGATAATGTCCCTTGGGCAGTCAACAACCATTGGAACTGGCCATGGCTACACTCTCTATACTGTCTTGTCAGTAAATTAGATCTAAGAGGTAACTCTGTTGTCTATTATAGAAGCACTGTGAGTGCCTGCCCATACCTGCTCCCATTTCCATTTTCAACACGCTGGCCCAAACTCCAGTGACCAGCACCTCAAATTCTTTGCCCAAAAACTTTCTCGAGCCACTCAAACCTTCTCTGCTTGCCCCTGGGCATAATGGAGTCACCAGAAAATTAATGTCCTGCCTCCATCGCTAGACCTGGTTTATAAATATTGCAGCTTCCTTGCCTTTGGGTGGGTTAACTCCAGGGTGTGTGGTCTACACTGACTTTCAATTTCCCAGTGGGATGAAGCTTCCAGTGTCCACAGTGGTAACTGGTTTGATGACTTGTCACTGAATTGATTCCCTCCTTCTCTGCCACTCTACTTCCAAATAAAAAACCTGCACTTGAAACCTGGCTTAGGATCTACGTCGGAGAACCCAGCCTTAGACATCTGTAACTCCATCCTAAAAATCTTTTCTCTCTTTTTTCTTTTGTTTTGCTTTGCTTTTCTCTTTTGCTTCTTCTTTCATAATAACTTCCATCAACACAGAATTTGATGGGTTTCAAATCTCATTCACATCTCTTTTCTCAATTGAGCGTTCCCCTATCCTTCCAGGCAGATATGCAGGCATTATCAGCCACCCCCTTCTTTACAGATAAGAAAACTGAGATTCAGAGAAGTGATGTCATTTCCCCAAGGACACACGCAGCTAGGAAAGGGAAGAGCCCAAATCTAGGGCTTCTGACTCTATGCTTCATTCTCTGTCCATTACCCTATATTGCCATCCTCTTCCTTCATAAGAATATCTTATATTTATATATCACCTCTTATATTTTCTGGATATTATCTCATGCAAACCTCCCAGCAACTTTCTGATGGTACTACTGTTGTTGTCCTCTCCAGGGAAAGGATCTGAAACTCAGAGCTTGGGTACCATGTCCACCACCCGCCTCCCACAGGTCTCTTGACTCCCACCCCAGTTTTCATTCTGGAAGCCCAGGCTATCCCTTCCCCTCCTCTCATCTGCCACTTGCAAAGGTCATACAAAAGCATCTGCAGACATAGGAGAGCTTTGCTGGAGTCCAGAAGCTAAATAAATAATTGGGATAGTCCCTGACATCAAGCTGGCCCAGGTGACTTAGAGGGGAATTTTAATTAAAAAATCTAAGCGGACCTTGCCCTGACCTTGGTATATTTTATGGCAGGGGATTGGCAACAGATCAGAACTAGGTCAAGGCCACAGCTCTTGTTTCTCTGGGATGTTGTGAATTCACAGCAGTAGGGAGGTTGGGAGTGGAGTGGGAAGCAGGGTCATCTTGTCCCAGATGACTTCTCCCAACACTATGTTGACCCTTCCTAGTGGTACATTCTCTAATGTGAGGGTCAATGTGAAGGTCAAGCGCTATTGCCCTTGTCAGCAACTGGTTTAGGAAAGACCATGTGACCCCATTCTGGCCAACCACATATGGGAGGAGCAGGCTATGGCAGCTAGTTTCCAAGGATTTCCCCACCCCCAATGAGCCAGGCCCCTCCGAATTCATTCCCTTGTGTTGCCTCCTTCCCTTGCATCTAGGCTGGCCTTGTGATTTACTTTCTTCTTTTTTTTTAGCAGTGCTACTGAGATATATTCGCACACCATACACTCCATCCAAAGTTGCAATCAGTGACTCAGTAAAATCAGTGCCTTCATCACCACCATCAATTTTAGAACATTTTCATTACTTCAAAAAGAAAAAAGCCCTACCCCTTATACCCCCTATTATTGACACTTAGCATTGGTGTGGTACCTTGGTTACAACTGATGAAAGAGTATTAAAATATGATTGATAACTATAGTCCACAGTTTGCACTAAGGGTATTTTTCCCATATACCACCCTATTATGGCACTTGTAGTAATGATGTACATTTGTTATAGTTCATAAGAGAACATTCTTGTATTTACTGTTGTGAGGACCCAGTCCCAGGCCCCATCCCCTCCTCCATTATGAGCCTGAGTCACTGCACAGATACTAAAGGTCAACAGACCCCCTCCACTGTCACACCCTGTGGACCTAAACTTTGATAAGCTGCTCCTGAAGCACTTCTCTCTCCCTCTCTCTCTCTCTCTCTCTCTCTCTCTCTCACTGTCCCCCTCTCCCTCCCTCCTCCTCTCTTTTGCTCAGAGCGCTGACTTCCTTTTCTCCATTGGCAGCCATAGAGAAGAATCTTCTCCTGCTGTAAGTCCCTAATTAAACTCGTGGGTAACTCTGTGCCAGGCATGTTCTTTGGTCTTGGGGCTAAAGAAGCCACCTTAGAATCCTTGACCCTAAGGAAGACATACAGAGAAAGATGACTCCCCCCTCCTTCTTGCCTGAGTCCTTGCCAGCATTGCAGCATTGATGAATCAACCAGTCCAGGAGCCCATCCAACCTTAGACTCCTTGTGGTATGAAATAACATCTTAACTGCCAGTTTGAATCTGGATTTTGTATTACTTGAGCCAAGGGCTTCCTACCTGATTCACCCCTGGAGCAGGGAATTCGATCTGGGCTGGAAGGCAGTAGAACAGAGGAGTCAGGTGAAATGAGTCCTGGACTCAATATGGGCTCTGCTCCTTCCTGGCTGTGAAGCCTTGCAAGCCACTTAACTTCTGGTTGAACCTCATGTCCTTCACCTGCAAAAAGGGAGAAGAATACCAC
Source organism: Myrmecophaga tridactyla (assembly GCA_004026745.1). Taxonomy (NCBI): domain Eukaryota; kingdom Metazoa; phylum Chordata; class Mammalia; order Pilosa; family Myrmecophagidae; genus Myrmecophaga; species Myrmecophaga tridactyla. The sequence goes on from PVIY010012666.1 coordinate 51,030, forward strand.
CTACTTCATAGGGTCGCTACAAGAATCAGTTGAAGGAATGTATGCAAAGGACTTAAGCCAAATGCTTGGCTCAGAGTAGACACCAGGTTCTATATGCCACAACTGTCACTAAGGCATCCTTCAGACAGCTCCTTCAGCTGCCCAGACCCTGACACCATTAACGCTTCTTTAGAAAGGGAGTGGGGCTGGGAAGTGACCCCAGAGACCACCAGATGGAAGGCCTCACAAGAGCCCAGTGTTTTCTTGCCATCATCCCAGGGCTTCCAGGAGTCCAGGGTCCACTAAGATATCAGATCCCACATGCCTCCACTCCCCACACCAGCTTCTCCATCGGTTCAGGGCAACGTTCTCTCTGAAGGTGGTCTGTCGCTCCACCTGCTCCCAACTGCTTTGAAACTGAAGCTTAAAACCCAACCAACATTTCCTCTTCTTCTCTTTGTTATAAACTTTTCTCCATAAAGAGGAGTCCATGCACATTCAGCTCACAGAGGAGCAGGAGATGTAGGAGACAGTTCCCCAGGCTTTGACTACCCAGAACCAACAGCAGTTCTCCCACGTGGGGGATGTCCCAGGCTGTTTGAACTATGTGACATCCATATGGAGTGGACATGACTGGGGGACAGCTAGCCGATCTCTGGTTGCCCGATGGGGCGAGGGGCAGGAATGGAAAAACTAATATCCATTTGAGAATATGCCTGACGCGTCACATAGGTAATCAGGGACTCCAGATGCTGTGATAAAAAATAGTGAGTAGCTGAGAACAAAAACATGGCTAATACTAAACTGGCACATATTAATGTGCTAGTATTTGTTATTATGGCCAGAGTCTGTTTGGATTCATAGCTATGCCTGTTATACCTTTTGTTAAATATTTTGAAAATCACCTGTGGGGAAAAAAATCTCTTAAAAGTCATAAACAGTTTTCTATCTTTAGGAATGGAGATTCTGATGCAAATCTGATGCCATGGGGAAATCACCAAGCTGGGTGAGGAAACATATAGAGTTGAACATGACTGAGCTGGAGCTGTGCCTTTGGGATCACTTGCTTTTGGGGGGAAACGGGTGTGTGAGTTTTACAAAGAGAATGCCTCGTCCTTAACTGTCACATTGTACGGTGGGGAGGGATATTTTGGGGAGAAAGGCAGTGTCTGAGTGCTGCTTGCAGAGCATGGGGAGGGATGGGGTTGGTGGGTGTGGCTACTTTAAGAATGTGAGTTATTCCAGGATCAAGCAGCATTATTTGTGGGCCCAAGTAACAAAGTACGGCATATGGGTGGGTAGAGGACCATTCTCCTCACCTCGGCCCGCCTCCCACCTGACCTCCCACCTGACCTTGGTTTAGGAGCGAGGGTGGTCTTGGCACTGACCACCTTTCTAGGGGCCCCTTTCACCTGGGCAATGCTGAAGCCTTTCAGGACAGTGGAAGTCACCCAAGGAAAGATGGTTGTGCATAGTCTGGTGTCTATAGTAGATAAATTGGCTTGTGAGCATATTTGAATCTCTGCTTTTGGTACTTGGAGCAATGACTGATGGCTTTTGTATTGATCGGGGACTCAGGCAGTTGCAAATGAATGAAACTGAACTCCAACTGCCTTAGCCCAGAAGGAATGTATTGGCGCATGTAGTTGAGATGTTAAGGGATAGTGAGGACTTCAAGCATGGCTTGATCCAGGGGCTAGAACAATATTGTCGGTTCTTTCTCTTTCTCTTAAAGCACTAATAGTAAATGAAGTGGATGGAGGCAATGATCATCTATGGAGGAAATCACTAGATGAAAGGCCACTGATGAAATTTACAATGGAGGAATCCATGTTGAACCCCAATTAATCTTAGCATTACACTGAAGATGGGACAACCAGACATGAGGTCTCTACAGAGGATTCTTATGAGCTGATGAATATGATCTATTTAAGTCTTGCCTTAGTTTGGGTTGCCCCAGACGCAGCCCTACATGATGAGAATTCACGTACAAGTAATTTATTTTGGAGGTATTCCTAGGAAGTACTGGTAGGAGACTAAGGGAGTGAGACAGGGAAGGGAAGGCAGACAATAATGGATGAGTTATCAGGCAGGTTCCCATGGTGGGCAGCTGGAGCTTAATCCGCCGGGGAGCCCTGGGAGCCAGTGTGAACAAGCATCCCGAGTTAGCCCACCCAGGGGTGGGACGCTCAAGTATTTCTGTGGAAGCTCCCTTAAGGCATTGATTAAAGGCTATTCCTGAGAGGAGCTGCAGTTAACTCCCCAGAGCTTCTGGCCAGTGAGCCCTGGGAGCCAGGGAAAGCCCCCAGACAAAGAAATGCTGGCCCTGCCAGTCGATGTTGGGCTGGAGTACGCCAAAGTGGTGAAGGCATGGGACCAGGATGGCGCATGGGTCCAGGACGGTGTCCTCGACAAACTCCTAGAGCCCACTTTCATTTACTGGACACACGGAGGACTGGAGAACAAAGTCACATGACACCATGCATGCAAAGAGACAAATCCAGAGTGTCAGGCATTGCCTCTGACTTGTTTCCGTGCAAGCCCACTGCGTGAAAAGAGTGGGCAGAAAGTGATGATGCTCAGGATGAAAGACACTTAAGAAGCACATTACCCAGAGGTAATGTGTGCACTTTGTTTGGACCCTACTTAGAAGAAAATGACCATAAAAGATAACCAGGGAAATTTGATTCTAAATGGAGTGTTAGATGGTATCAAAGAATTATGGTTAAATTTCTCAGTGTGATAATGGCATCGAGGTTATACAAGAAAATGTCCATGTTATTTAGAGATGACCATTGACGTATTCGGTGAAATAACAAAATTACAACAGGGTGTGACTCTGTCCTCACTTCTCCCCACCTCGCTCACCTTACCCTAATCCTGAGCCTATCAGACCTGGTTTTTATTTCAGATTTTGCTCATGAGAGATTATTTTGTACTAATATTGATTTTTCAAAATGTTGCCTAAATATGCAATTTATCTTGATTACTGAGTTTTTTTGATGCCCTGTCTCCTTAAATTTTGCACCCAAGCTGTGTGTCTCACTTGCCTTGCCCTAATTCTGGCCCTGTCGCACCCTGTCTTTATTTAAAATTCTTGTATTTTGTTTGCCAAGAATTGGTGCATTAATTTTGATTTGTGAAACACTTCATTAAAATATTCTTTATCTTGATTACTGAGCTTTTGGTGCCCTCTGATATTTTGAGTTCAAGGGGAATGAATGCCTCGCCTAGTCCTGATTCTGCACCCAGCCCAATTTCTTTTTACTGTTGCCTGGGGGTAACCAGAGCTGGCCCTGTCTTCCAGGTAAAGCCCACCGAAGGTTTCACCACCTCCCCCTCTCACCTCCCCCACATACTTAACACCCTCTTCCACCCGCTGAGGGACCACAATGGAAGATGCAAGCCCAAATTTAGGACAGGGCCGCTCTTGGTTAATTAGGAGTCTCCCCAGCAGAGAACACACTATACACTATTTCCAGTCCAGGCCTTAATTGGTGGGTCCACACTCTAGGCTGCATTGAGTGGTTATGTTTTTCAAAGCAGTTTTAAAATCTCCTGTCCTCTACATGGTTTACACATCACATTCTTACTTTCAACCCCTTCTAACCTGATGGAAACCACCTTCTCCCACTCTCCCTGAGAACACATGCTCAGGACATGTTTCTCTGCCTGGTTTCGAGGAAGATTTTTTTTTTTCTCACTGATAACACACCCGACAGTCCCTAGCCCTAAGGTAGATGCATACGGCTCTATTATATAGATTCCTAAAACTCTCTTAGAAAATAATAAAATGTCATACCTCGAAGGGCTTTATTGAGCTGTTGAATCTCATGCTTAACTTTTTCATGATGAATAAAGCTGTGTTAACAGCCACATGATTCTGGCTCTGCTGTGGGTGTTCATACAAATATCTTAACCTTTCTGAGCTTCTGTCCCTTAGCTGTAAAACAGGGACTAAAAAGTAGTATCAACCTCAAAGGGTTGTTGGGACAGTAAGTGAGATGACGCAGGTCAAATGCTTAACACTTGTTCTGGGACTACAGTAAGATCCTAAAATATGCTAGTTGCAATGCTTATTTCTGAGATCCGCTATCCCTCTTTGAAAACCTTAAAAGGCACTGAAAGACCTCCTTCTGAAAAGCAAAACTAAAATGCTTACATTGTTTTGCATAAAAAAATCCGAGTTCCTTTTTACTTATCCAATACAGGTATTTTATATTATTACTGTAGAAATATTTTAATTTATGCAAAAGAAGAATAATTTTAAAATATCATATTAGCATAAAGCAAAACGATTTAACAGAGCATGTAAAAGAGGGGGAAATTCATTTTCCCATCTCATAACAGAGAGATGGTTCCCACTTGTCAGTATCTCCTCTGTCAAGGTCATGAGAGGATTCTTACATCCATTTACTTTCTTACATCATGTACTTTCTTGCAAATGCAATAGCAGTTGGGGTAGGTACGCATTGTGACCCTGTTGGTTCCACTTATAAAGTACAATGATTCGTCTCGCACATTGTTACCTAGTCTTCATACAGATTGTTTTAAAACCACTTTTGTTCTGATTATGGACTTGATGCATGTCCAATGTGTGAATCAACTGAATAATGAAAGTCCCCCCTAATCTGACCCTAGAAGTACCAAGTATGGATAGACCGGTGTCTGTGCAGGCACTTGTGTGGAAACGCACACAGCAGCTTTGCCATGACGTCTGCGTAGAGGTGTTTGTTCCTGATGGCCGGAGACAGGACCCTCTGGACCCCACACACCTGAGTTTGCCTCCAAGCTCTGCCAATCCTGAGTGATCTTAGGCAATCCTTTTACTTTCCCCAAAACTCATTTCCTCATCTGTAAAATGGGCCAAATAAGAATACCTAGCACCTTAAGAGGTGTTGCAAATATTAAATGAGCTGATGCACTTTTAAAACCCTTAGCCCAGGGTTTCTCAATTATGACCCTCTTAACATTTGGGGCGGGATAATTCTTTGATCTGGAAGGTGGTTCTGTGCATTGTGACAACCAAAAATGTCCCCAGACATTGCCAAATAGCCCCCCGGGCAGGCATGAGCACTCCTCATGGAGCACATTGCCTTGGCACAACGCCTGAAAAATAGTAAGAGCTCAATAAAGCCTCCGTAATATCAGTGTTAGCTTTGCTATAACAGAGTGGCATCGTTAGAGAACAAAAAAACATTCCACTGCTAAATTAATACAAATCTACTTGCACTTGAACCATTATGTAGCCATCCAATTTCTTTTCTCGGCTCACAGGCCTTTCGGGCCAAATGCTCAATGTCACTGCCCATGCAAGCTTATTCATACAAGAGGTTTTCATTTGTATGATTTTAAAATACTGGTGAAATACCACGTAATGATATGATTCAGCCATTTTTATTGGCTTTAAACCAACCAGAGTCCCTTCTCTTCCTCCCTCTGTTCCCTCCCGCGTGGGTTAGAAACAAGGCAGAGTCTATAATTAACAAGCTGCTTTTCCCGCTGCAAATACCTAATTTCTTGTCCATCGTTTTGCATCGAGGTGTTTTTCCATGGAGCCTTAGGAAGATGGGATTATGCGTCTGCATGCACTCATTCATGGGAGCATTAGGATTCAAGTCCCGGGGGACAAACTTGGAAAACGACCAAATTAATCACTTAGGATAGGCATTCGGTGCACATTATCATAATATTGATATAATGCATGCACTATACTTTTCTTATTTCTATGCTGAGTGAGGCCCTGCAGCAATTTTGATGAAATTCGAGACCCATGCACCTGGCGGAACGTGCTCTCTTAAATAACCCAAGGTCTCCCGGTCTGCAAGGATTGGCCTAAAATGAGTTACAGTTGCCAGAACATTTTTAAGTAGGGAAATAAATTAGAATGGTAATAATCATAACAATTATATAATAAATGTTAAGAATTGCAAGTTCCCCAGCGACCTCAATAACTTTATTTTGGTGGAGGCGGGTAGGCGTGGAAATCCCATCATCTGCATCTGGTGACATCATCAGGCTGAAGTGAGAGGACAGGTTTCCAAATTCCAAGTGTCACCAAAGGGCTCAATGAGGTGGCACTTTGGCTTTCTCAGCTGAGTTTGCTAGACTTGAAGTTTTTAAATCACTGTTTGCAAAATAAATTTAGGGTTGCACGAAAGTTTCTGTACTGAAAATCACCCACTACCATTCTCTTTCTTCCCTCCCTCCTTTCTTTCTTTCCTCTTCTGTCTGTCTGTCTGTCTCTTTCTTTCTCAGCAGAAGGGAACCCAATGCAGCTACAGCTGGACAAATCATCTAAACGGCCCCACTCGCAATAACTCCTCCACCTCCAGCTACAGATTGAAGAAAAATAGGACTGAAAATATGAATGACAGAATTTCCCCAAACAAGAGCCTTTCCAGGAAGTCCTGATGACCAGAAAACATGCTAAAATGCCCAAGCCTGTTACTGGGCTCCTTCCACGTTAGGTTTAGATGAAAGCAAAGGGTTCAATCGTGTGCAAATCAAACGCCATTCATCCTAATGCCAGACAACTTTTATGTGCTGGGTGTGGTGCTAAACGCTTCACTTTTTCTGCAGTAGTGACTACTGTTATTCCCATTTGATAGACATAGAAACTGAGCCTCAGAGGGTATAAATCACTTGCTCGTGGTTACAAGGTTGAATCCAGATAGGGGTGATCATGGAACCCACACTCTTAACTACAATGCTATGTTATAAAAACAAAGTGCATTCCTGCAAGAGTAAAAGATTTTCATACCTAAGCTAAGCCTGATGCAAACAAATTCTAGCAAACCCAGAATCTGGTTGCAATGGGATTTGGCCTAAACGGATACCTTGAGTGAGTTTTCTCCACGACAGTTTAGAAGAACCTGATGTTGGAAGTTAGTACTGCCGCTCTTATTAGGCTTACAGCCCCCCAAACGGAAAGTTTGCACTTTGACAGGACCTCTATTCCTTTCTAGAATATGACCAAAAAATCAACACATGACATAATCTCCCACCTTCTATTCCCCATTTTCAGGTCAATTGTTTCTGAACCTCCTAGGAGCTCCAGGACAGTGGCTGGAAGTCTGGACCAGGACTAGGTCCACAGTTGTAGCTTTGAAAGCTGACTTCACTTCTCATCAGCTCTGTGGTGCTGAACCAGGGAAATCACCTCTTTGAACCTGAGCATGCTAGCACACACTGTAACTCTGTGCAATCAGGAAACAGAGTTCCTTCCTCAAGCCACCTTACTTCTATCCCAGAAATTTGTCATAGTATACTAATTTTGCTAGACGAGACACTTTACTGCCATCTGCTGGAAATCTATTGTAATTAAAATACATAAATGTGTTATGGCAAGGATGTGAATGGCATCCTCTTTGAACAGTGCACAACGCGAACAACTGCACAAGGTTGTCTGATAAATGCTCAGTGGATTATTGGGAAGAGAACATTTGATATGATCCAAACAGCTCTGCATTCTTGGAGAGCAACTCTGAGCTCCTGGAATGGGCCTTCTCTCTTGTCTCCTTGCCAGGAAAAGGGATTAAGAGAACTTTATAAGGCAGGTCCCCAAGACTTTGTCATTTCTTTAATGCTTTGAATTTCTGAAGCTCCCTGGAGAGCCTTGCAAATTGTGTGTATGTTCCATTAGCTTTGTGGCTGGCCAGAGGGCTCAGAGCCTGGTTTGAGAACATGGTGTCTGGGATTTCACAAAAATGGAATTGAATCCTAGCTTTTCCACTTACTGGCTGTGTGACCTTGGATGAGTAACTTAACCTCTCTGTGCACTAGTTTCTTCATATGTGAAAAGGAAAGATTTCCTGATGTCTACCTGTCACATAGAGGTGTGAAGACAACAGAAGACAATGTGTTTAAAACACTCAACAGTAAGCACTCTCTGAATTAAAAATCAGAACCCAATGTCCAACAGACCTTTAAAAATGAGTCTTCCCTGACTGGTTTTCATGAAAAGCAAAAAGTCTAATCACGTTTGCCTCTACATTTAAGGCACAGCACAAAACCAGTTGTGTCTCAGCTTCTGTGGGACACAGAGTTGCTTCACTTAGGAAGTGTTTTTACCTCACAGCTGTTTCTTCTCCAACAACAAATACTCTAGAGAATCGGGTGACTACTGACGGGACCAACAGTGCATACTCTTCTCTATGGCCAGCAGGCTGCTGCGCCCATTCCTCTAAACGTCGGGTTCCCTTTTCCTGGAATTTTAGGCAAGATCAGGACATTCTGTTTCCCGGTTTCTCCTCTTGCTTTCTGTCCAGCCCACCCCTCATCCTTGGCTTTGGACCTTTGGAGCCTCCTCTCTTTCAGCCTGAGGATGTGCGGCATATTGGAACAACTCCAAGATACAGAGGACATGCCCCGGTTGTTCCTAGCTAAAAAAAGAGCTGTTTTGGAATGGTGGCATAATTCATTCTGGGATACAGCAACAAGGCAAGAAGAATCCACTCTGAAGGTTCCTCTGCATGCAGGCAGCAAAGAGGTTCCAATCCCATGGCAGCATCTGCATCTCTGCTCTGTGACCATGGGCAGGTGACTTCACCTCTCTGAATCCATCCATGCTTATCCCTAAATATCCTTCTATGCAGCAAAATTTTCACAAATGGGCAGTGTCTAATTAAGAATTGGATTTTTGGAAATCCACCAGAGAAGTCCTGAAGTTTACCACTTGGCAGCTGTGTGGCCTTGGGCAAATTACTTCACCTCTCTGTGCTTCAGTTTCTTCATTTATAAAATGGGAATAAAGAATAGTTCCGACATCCTGGGCTTGTTGTGAGGATTAAAAGAGATAATGCTTTGAAAGTGCCTTGCAAAGTGTCTGACCTGGGGTGAACACTCAATAAATCTTAGCCATTATTATAAGACTTTTAATCAAATATGGGCTTTTGGGGTAGGGGTAGGGTAATCATTTATGATCCAAGAAGCACTTAAGAGTACTGCTTTTTTTTTTTTTTTTTAATCATATTCTGGATGTCTCTAGCTGGTCTTTTCCACTAAAAAAATTTTTAAAATTTTAAAAATTCCCCCAAGCAGGCCTCAGTCTCGGTACAGCACAGCCTGCCCCAGGCCACACAGTTAGTTTGATTTGGGCTCCCAGGAATGAAATCCAGGCCTCTGACCCCACGTCAGATGGTCAAGCCTCCCTCTCTCAATCACAGCCAGAGATGTCACAGGGAACCGTGCCACATCCTCGGGGAGGAAAATGAGATTTCTCTCTTGCCTTGATCTGCCCAGGAATCCACCCAGCACCTTCCAACTCCCTCCTCTCCTGGTCTCTCCCTCCACCTCTAACCGCCTGCCGCCTGCCGGCCCATGCCTCTCAGCAGTGCCTGCAACCCCCAAACGTTCCAAATGTTTCCCGACCCAGCCTGGGCTTTTCACAAGATGGGAATTCCAAGTGAGGTTTGGGGCACAAAATTAAGGGAGTGTCAAAAAACTCAGTTATCGAGATAAATAATATTTTAATGCAGCGTTTGGAAAAAGCACAATGAATGCAAAAAAAAAAAAAAACCACGATGAACAAATTATCAACATTTTAAACAAATGGGGGTGGCCAGGATATCCCCTTCATACCTGCAACCCACAAAGAAACCCAAGGGAATGAGATTAAGGTCTGCCCCCACCCCTCAGTCTTACCCCACCTTTGAATTTCCTGTCAGGGCCACAGCCATAAATTTCCACCTCCCTCCCGCGTGCCCCTTCCCCTCGAGGTGAACTGGGGTGAACAGCATACAGGCTGCTTGGAAGCTGAAATCGAGCCAGAGAGGAGCTGGGTGGGATGGTCCAATTTTCCTTTTTATTTTTAAACTCTACTGGGCTGCCCTCCTTGATCAATAAAACAGGAATGAGGTCTTAGCTCCAAGAGGCACTTCCTGTGTTCCAGTTTATGACCTTGGCCACCTCGCAGCCTTTTAAAGTCGCCGGACTGGCTTCCTCAAATACCTGAGGTCGCGGAATCAGGTAGTAAACAGATTTTCGGGGCTTCCTGCTGCCACGTGGGCGGGGCAAGTCGCCCAGCCGGCTCCCACCGCCCCGAGTGCTCTGAGCGCCAACAAGAACTTTAAACCTTTTTCTTTGATTACATCCCTCCCCCATCCCAGCTCATTTTTTTTTGGGGGGGGGGGGGGAAGCAGCGAGAAAACGAGGTGCCGGAGCAGTGGTTTTTTTCGTTGTTGTTTTTTTTTGTTTTGCGCGCCTGCCTCTGGCTTCAGCTCTGCCCTCGCCCAAGGCGAAGGACTTTGAATTCCAGGCCCCCGAGTTC